>BMAV01009619.1:242049-264887 GCA_019973955.1 Trichonephila inaurata madagascariensis | reverse complement strand
CAGAAATTAGCCGGAACAAACAGAGAGACAGAAGGATCGACAGACAGACAGACAGACAAAAATTTTAAAAACTGATTTTTTCATATAAGTACCGTATATACTTTTAAATGCGTTTAGTAAAAAGCTGTTAATTTCAAATTACAAACAGACACTTCATTTTTATTTATATGTATAGATTTTGATCTTAAGAATAAAAGAACAACCCCATTAGATCATTTACATCTATCAACTTCATACTCCTCAGAATTTTCCAGTTGAAATGCGCGCGTGTGTGTGTGTGATTATCTGAGTCCATACAAAAAATCTACAATTTATAACAACTAATCAATCACAAACTAATCAATTGATATGTATCTCATGGAACTCTTTTCAAACTAATTTCATTTTTATATTTAAAATAATAAATATATTTTAGCGCCTTATATTTACTATCAGAATCAGCAGCTAGAATAATAAATCTGCATAGCACTCATTCCAAATTACTTTTTCATGCTTATCCTCTATTCCATTTTTTGACCATTTACGTACTCTGGACTCAGCCCTTTTAGCCTGCAAGACTATTGGGTCACACTCTCTCGTTAAAACAGAACAATTTCGAACTGGTCAGCTGAACTAGAACTATGCTTTCCAAGCGGAAAAACGAAAAAGATGGGAGATCCTCAGCATCATCCTAAATTGAAGGGTGCCAGTCACGTGACTTGGACGAAGAAAGGGAGAGAGTGTGAGAAGGTGACCCTCTTTTTCTTCCCTTTCACTAAAAGAAAAGATGGAGTGGGTGGCACCTTCTAGGAGTCACGAACTCTGTACTGGACTCTTCGGTGTATCTAAAGCGTACTTTGAAAAGTGTCTCTCCATCAGTTTTGGATGTAATGAGAGTAAATTGTGCAATGCGCCTGTCTACAGCTATTGTAATTGTGATAAAGGTTCGACAGAGTGGAATTCTTCTACTCGATACACCCATTAAAGACTCGATGCTTAGAAGTTCATGTGAATTTAAAATTGACTATTGTAATGGAAAAAAGTTACGGTGTTATGTGTGGTTATATCAGTTTGTTGTGAAAGATAATAGAGTTATGTGGCCTTTTGCATAATGGGTCAGGGATTTTTAACCTTTTGACCTGTATGGCTTTAGATCAAGTTATTACAGTGGTAGAAAAAACTCGATCTTTCACAGTATTAATATTGAAGAAATACATACGGTAAAATCCGGCGTTGCGCGCACTTTTAACTCCAAAAATAAGATCGAAATTTAAGGGTGTGTGTTGTATACCCCGAGTATAAAAATCATAGCTTTAAAAATTTTTTTAAAAAAAGCCACATGAGTAAAAAAATTACTTTTCTACATAGATCGAAATATTGTTTATTTAAAAGAAAGGATATTACTTATGAACTTAAAAAAAAGGATTGTAGTTCTAGAAGGATACTATTTTTTTCAAAAGTTTGGGATTATACCTCGAATAAATGGTTTCAAAAAAATAATTGCATTACATATGTACATTTCAGGTTTCTTCGTTTAAAAAGGGGTGCGCGTTATATGACTAATACATCTAAAAATTAAAAAATGCAGCTGGAAAGTATGATTGCGCGTTATACGGTGGTGTGTGTTACACGCCGGTTTTTACGGTATATAAAATAAATTATAAATATTAATATGCCTTACGATTTTTTTTTGACTGAGGATTAGTGTAAAATTATTAAATTCAATGAAATTGAAATTGTAAAATTATTAAATTCAATGAAATTGCTAAGCTGATTTAAAAAAATGATACATATTTCTTTTCTAATATGAAATTATTTTTAATAATGGTGTTTTTTTATCTATTTGGATTGAACTTTTAATCAATACAAAAAGACTCTTTTCATACAAAATATGCAGTTTTTATTTATTCCACATATTGACAAAATTGAATTAATTATTATAGCAAACATTCAATTAAAATGGGAAAAGTGAATTTTGGTTTCCTTGAAGCTGCAATAACAAATAGGAAATTTCGATACATATTTTCCTATTGTTATTGAAATAGCGCTAGCTTACTGGTATTTGATTGAAGAAAAAATAAAATTATCTGTTGATAATAATGTCTATTAATTAGATATTATTTTGGTATACATAAAAAAATATTAAATGCATTGTTGGTGATAATGAACACTTTGTATGTGATAAGGAAAAAATGGATACAAATTGGTTTTCTGGTTGCCATATTTGCTAAAAAGTTCCCCAATATTGAAAAAAGAATTCTTAGATTCATAATAGTTAATGTTAATCTATTTAACAATTAAACAAATTTTTAAAATCAATTTAAAGTTCGAAGGTTAATTTTTTTTGCTGAATTAAACAATGTTTCTTCACTTTAAAGCAGTATATCAGTTTAAAAGTGTGTTTCACAGCAAAAATACTAGAAAAAAAATTACTTTTATAGTTGCTTCTTTAATATCAAGTGGCTACGGTAACCTGGTGGTAATGATGATGAACTCGCGGCCGGAGTGTCAACTCTACCTCTGGCGGATTCGAGCTCTAGCGCGCCATTGAAGACCCATCATGTAGAAGAGCTGATGCACTTACAATCTGTTATATCTCAAAGTCCTCAGACCGTCCCGAATCGCCCTTGAGTTTCTTTAGAATGTGTGTGTGTGTGACAATAAGCCTTCCCTCGCTCATTAATATCAATGAATAAGCTTATAAAGTTTGTTAAGTTTTCTTCAATAGAGCTACAGAGTGTCCAGAGGAACTTTTGTGTGTGATATTGTTTTATGATGTTGTTAAATCTCATTTTCCAATGTTTTATAAATTCCCTATAAAATAAGTTAAACTCAAACTCAGATGCGCAACAGCCCATAAGGGACACGGCCTACTGTGGCCTTTACAGCATACGTGGCCATTTGGCGCTGAGGTGCATGAGCAGATGTCCCGATAAGCTAGTCAGTCTGAAGCAATACCCCCAGTGTTTAAGTCCTCAAACAAGCTTGGTGCTCATTTAGCGACCCACTGCAAAGGGATTAAAGACTGAGTAGATACCGTGCCCATCTTGGGAATAGAACCCGGACCTGTGCTGTGAAAGCGTGATACGCTACCACTCAACCACTGGGCCTTCATAAAGTAAGTTAATCTATAATTATTACACATAAGGCAATAAAAGAAGAAAAAGTTCCTAATCTCGATGCTAAAGCAACATATTTTTGATCTATAAATATAATTATTTATTTCATAATCTTTTCTGGCATGTAAGCATTTTCCGAATTGAATGAAAAAATTATTATCCATTTTGATTTAATATAAACACAGTATATACTCGAATTATTATACCTTAATTAATAATTTAAATCGCATACGTTTCTCTCTTCATAAGAAATCGTATTTTCACCCTACCGTTCATTCTACTCTCCAAATAACAAGTTAAATGTGTGTGTGTGTGTGTGTGAATCTCATGTATTCATATAGATTTTATTACTTATTTGTTATTAACAATCATATATATGGTGTTTTACACTTTTCTTGTGTTTCGTTCTTATATTTTAATGCATTTTTTAAAATTCCTAATGGGCTGCGGATGGAGTTTTTCCATTGCAGACCTAATACATTCCCCGGAACCTGGTATCTCTTTTTAGAGCGGCACCATATAGGCGGATACCAATAGCCGCAGGAAATTTTGACGCCCAATTTCCACCCTAGAGGAAGGGGCCTGATCTCTGGCGATGCGAACCTGTACCAGGATTTTAATTTTTCCGAGAGCACCCAAGACAAATAGACATTCTAGGGATCTTTTACATGCCGTATAATCGTGCGACGTGGCCACTGTCGATTTTCTGCATCATGAAAATCCACCGAATTGGGCTGGGGTCGAACCCGCAATCTTCGGTGCAGAAGGCCTGTTACAAACAACCACGCCACCCAGCGGGGTCAAGTATATTTTAGTATTTAGTATTCTTTTTGTTTACTTGCATAAAATTTTTATTTCCTATTTTGTTTCAGAATGTATCACATTCTGCCATCTTCTTCACTATTCAGTTTGTAAATACTTATCCTAAAGTTTTTATTGTTCAGTTACGTTTATATGGCATGCATCATTGTATATAATTATAATCGTAAATATATCTTCATAGCAAATGGGTAGGATTCAACAATTGGGCTGTGTTTTATTCACGTATTGTTATTCAAAGAAACCTGCTAACTATTGTCTGTTCTAGCAAGCACTATCAAATGTTTTACGAGCATTTAGAAATGGAAATAAGATCTATATGACCTTTAACCTCCCATCACAGATGAAGGTAGGCGTGTGGTTAAGTTATACTGTTGAAGAGAACTCAGTGAAGGAAATGCGAGTGGAGGAAATATAATTTGACATGAAATATGTGCTGTCTCTTTTGATTCCAACTGCGAATTGGAGAGGCAACTTGAGATTAAATCTTATTACAATACGATACAGGTAGTAAAGTATGTTTATTACAGAGGGGGGAAGCAACTGTTACTATGTTCTTACTGAAAGAGATGTAAACACTAGAATATAAATTGGGTACAGCTTTTCATGTTGTTAATTTTAATCCAATTATTTTAATAAAATAATTTTTCTTACATCAGTTTCCCACGCGGTTAATTTTTCGATAAATATTTTTTGTCATTTTTTTTAAAGTATTTTACATGTGATATTTTTTTGTACGTAGAAGAAAATGAAGCAACTATAATCATCCCTCTCTTTTTAACTTTTTTTTATTCGGTTTCAAAACAAAATACCTCTTGAGCTGTAAATAATGATTGTAAGCTATTGTATTTTAATGGGAAAAGTCTATTTCGCTCTGTTTTGTGTATAAAAATCGTGATTGCTTGTAAATACTTTTTTTTTCTCTGTGCTCTAAAATCAACATTTATTTTTATTACTATTATTGCTTGTGGAGTAAAATGAAAAATACAATATTCGATCATAGATCAGCACAATTCCACTTATTATGTAATAATTGATTTTAATGCTTTGTTTTTGTATTGTTTAGTTTATTTGCGACTAAGTTTATATATATCTATGATTTAAGGGAAACGAAAGTCAAAATAGACAAAAAAAAGGCAAAAATACAACGTTTTCAAATCTCAATACGAAAAACGAATAGATTTTCTGAGTATGGAAATATTTTTCAATTATTAATTTTAAATTTTAATTTTAATTTATTAACCAATGTGTTGAAATTTCGACAGAATAATACTTTAAAAAAATGGATTTTTTGAAATTTATCGAAGAGAAGGAGCAATTTATTTCTATTCTTTAAATAATTATTTTAAAAAATAAACACTTTTTATTCAATAGATAAAATCAAGATTCCATCCATTAAACAATTTTGCAAACATTTACGCAACAATTTATTTTTTTCAAAAAAAGAATCAAGAAAATTATATGCTAAAAACTACACAGATGGGTTAAAAGGTAAACAATTTTTCCTGTAAAAATAGAAAATAAATACATAGTTTTTTAAAATCATATGTGATAGAGCTGAAAAAAATAAAACTATATTAAGTATCCTGGAATTTTAAAAAAATTTAAAAAACGCTATTGAATTGTATTGTAACTTCTCTTGATTAAAAACACATTGACATCTAAAACCTCTTGATCGTTTCCAACTTCAGTTCCTTCAAAAATGATATTCTATAGTCAACGCTTCAAAAAAAGACTTATTACATATTACAAACTTTATACTTTTTTTTATTAAAACTAGCATGAATACATCACGTGACATTGAAAATGTAACACCAAGAAGCAATGACCAGAAAGGGAAGGAATTCGGCCAACAGATAGAGACAGCAACGAACAATGCATGATGTTTATTTTGAAATAATACTTTTAAAACCCAATTATAAAACCGTCAGCTCAGTAGTTGTAGAAAACACGAAGAAACAGGTCTACGTACGGAGTCAATGAGAGTACGAATAGCTTTCTGAGGGTTGGCGCTCCTTTTCTCAACGATTTGCTACAGTTCATCTTCTGAGAACGTTGGTGCGAAGACCTCCAAGCGACGTTCAATCACGTCCCAGACGAATTTGATTGGTGCAACATTGGAGAGAATGATAACCAGGTAAACATATGCGCATCCTGCAGAACACTTTGACTGATAAAAGAAGAACCTCTCGTAGAAACGGGGGTGTCACCAGCCATATTACATTATCTATTGGACTGTCACAGTTCCTTGAATATGAATCAGAGGAGACAATTATTGTAAGTCATGGTGCCCCTAACCATGATACCACGTGGTAGTGTGATGAGGCTTTCTACAGATACAGCCAGATTTAACTTCTCATTTCGTCGGCACAAACTACAAGGAAATTATCGTCGAAGAAACAGATGCGGAATTTGTTCGAGGGCACAACCTTATACCATGCTGTTGTCCGCATCCTGGAATTTATTACAAACAGAGTCATTTGTGTTGTAGGGCCAATGACAGTCTTCTTAACAGACGTCATAAGTCCAAGTTACTAGCAATCAGTTGGTGTTTAATACTTCTGGTGGTCGGCAAGACTGGTGGAAGCATCGATCAACCTTTCAATCTCTGTGCAATCACCCCGTCTCTCATAAAAGCGTCTGCCTACTGAAACTGTCTCCGAAGGAGGCAACTTGCCATTATTTGCTATTTTACATGTTCTTCGATACAAAAAAGAAATTCCAAAATGATTTCCATGGCAGAATTAACAACATAAATATTCCGTACTCTGCAGATTCTTTCTCTTTTACCTAACTCACTGTATGCCTGAGAGCTGCACTTTTCACATCATTTGCTTAAATCTACAAGATGCACCTCCTCCGAAATTTATATATTTTCTGGCACTACCTCTTAGTTTTCCATTTTCAATGTCTCACCTAGTGTTTCGCTGTAGTTAAAATTATATAAAGTAAAAATTATTAAGTATTTTTTTTTAATTATCACAATCCATATTTACTGATGGAACTAACTATCACTTTTTATATATTAAACTAAAGTGCATCTAATACGAGAAGAAATACTGCGTAACTCTCCGGAAAATATAACAATGAATAATTAATATTGTTACCCTAACAAACGATAGAAAGAGCCTGTTACAAGATATTTATAAAAATTAAATACACCCTCTTAATTCGAACAACATTGTGATCTAAATTAGCTCGATTTCTTTGAAGAAGAATACTTGTGCCATTTTACGAAAGTGAAATGGTTTAGTTAATTACATATATTTTATTTGGATGCTTGTCAAATAAAACAATTTATTAGGGAGTATTTTTCACTCTTTAACCTATAATAAGGAAGATAATACGAATTAAAATAGATAAGTACAGTGTTTCGTTGTACCATTCGCTTAGAAAAACGGACATTATGCTAAATCATTCGATTCGTCTGCTTCCGGCTGGAAGATTCATGAATCAATAATTTGTTTAGAATTTTTTTTCATCCGCCTTTTTTCTCACTTTTTAAATTGGCAACACTCAAAAAGCAATGCATAGCCTCATTTGAAGATATATATTACCATCAGCTCGTAAGGATCGAGACCGGTTGAATCACTTAACTGAGCAAATAAGACAGAAGAACTTTTGTTCGAAAAAAAAAGGAAATTGTTCCTATTTAACATATTTTACTTTCTAGGTTTGTCAGATAGAAGAATGCGAAAGGTGAACCAGGAACATTAATATTTCATTTACGTCAACAAGGCTATAGATTGGTGAAGTATTTTAATTTAAGGTAGACTACACACAAATAATCGAATGCTTTTTCATCGTTAAGCAACGCTGTTTACTTGAACTTTTTTCCTTGGATGTTTATTTTTACTGAAGAATATATAATTCTTATTTTTGAAAGTTTTGCTATTTAATTATTTTCTCATTTTGCGGAAAGAATTATTTTGGGGAAACTGGGTCACCAAGTGTCTTTTTAATCCGGTACAATTAACATTTCAGACCTATAATTAAGTTAAAGACGGTCGGTTCTTATAAAATTTTAGCCCGCTGATATGAAATAAATCTTCCATAATTATGAATACTATCCGATGTTGTTAGCCGTCCTTAAATCTCTGCTAATTAAGTTTCATTTACTAACCTATTGAAATTAAAGCATTTAATGCTTGCAATTAAAGTTGCAATCTTCTAGAAATAAGACCAGAATCCTTTGTTTCCTATAGGTTTACAGGCGCTATAAGATAAAAGATAATACTGATTAAAAGTATTTTATTTTTAATTCTCTCTATCTCTCTCTTTATTAAAATATTCCATCATTTGAATTTTTTTTCTTTCTCTCTACTGTATTTCACTCCGATTGATTTTCAGCTTACAAAGGAAGAAATCTGATTAGCTGAATTTCTCTGATTGATTTGTATCATTCACTGGAAGGAATCTTACTTTTCTACTTAATTAATCTGATAATACTTTTATAAATATGATTCAATAATTTTTTTATTGAAAATTTTATAAAAAGATAAAGAGATTATTAGATTAGTATTACCTATTTACAACTTTTTGTTTTGTATAGGGAATTTATATAGAAGAAATTTCCCCCGGACTGAAAAATTTACAGGAACATTCGAACTATAGTTCGGAAAATTCAAGTTTTTTCCAAAAAATAGTTAATATGTTCAAAATATATAATCTTTTTAACCATTAATCTTCTATTTATTTGAATTTACTTGTAGTATACTGTTCATTTACGAAAACAATATTTATTCTTATTTAATGAGGGGAAAAACGGTACTCCCGACTATATTTAATGGTGTATTGAAAACTTAAACTTTAAAGTTGCTTTTCTTATTTGTACTTAATCGACATTAGTTACGAATTTTATCAAAAGTCTTAGATTATTCATTGCACAGTTTACTTGCTGTACTTTGACAGTAAAAATCATCATAATACAATTTCTCAAGCTCTGATGCCAAAAGATAAAATCAAAATAAATTAATATACTAGGGCTGTTCAATAAGTAATAAGACTAATTTTACTGCCTCAAAACTACTCATCGGAATGTTAATTTCTCTGGCATAAGAAAAGTTTGTTCTATGTATTAACAAAAGCTACCTGCATGTATAGATTCGTATTCTTGAGTATCACGTGATCGAACTGAAGCGTGTTTGTGGGCGCCTACGAGACGCACCTACAAATGGAAGCAAAAATCTGCAAAAATCAGCATCGGACACCTTTGATATGATACGATATGATTAAAGACTAGAACAAGAAGGCAACAATATCTTAAAACGCTTTATCACAGCAGACGAAGCTTGGTTGTATTACTATGATCCAACCATAAAACAACAAAGCAGTGCATGTAAACATACATCGCCTACTCTCAAGAAAGCAAAAACTGTGAAATCAGCTGGTAAAGTTATGACCATAATTTTTTTTATTATGAAAGAATTGTGTATGAACATGCTGTCGAACGTGGTACTACCCGTAAATGACTCGTACTACACGAATGTCCTGCGAACAATGGTACAGCACGTTAAAAGGAAACGACCATTGCTTCGAAATGGCTTCCTATTGCACCATGACAATGCCCAACCACATATTGCTCGTTGCGTACTGGATGTTTCGCAGCAGAATAGCATAGGGATTTTACCACACCCTCCATACAGTCCTGACCTCACTTCATGCGTTTTATTTCAGGCTGTTTCCTCAACTTAAGAAACCATTACGAGGCAAACGTTTTTCAAACAACAAAGCATGTGTAAAGGTTGTGTGGAGACGGTTTTGAAACAGCTCTCACAAAACGGACTTATACATATTTTTAAGAAGTGGACAGAACTTTGGGATAAATGCATTGCATGCAACGGAAGTTATTTTTTTTAAAAAAAAACATGTAAATGATGACAATTAAAGGTATTCTGTTGTTGTTTTTTTTTTATAATTTTAGACTTATTATTTACTGAACACCCTACGTAATTATCTAATAATGCGTGTGTGTGTGTGGGGGGGGAAGCAATATGTTTAAAAATAATTCAAAATGGTTTCTGTTTTTGCTGATGATTTAGATCATTTAAAAAAATTTCGCAATCGCTAATATACATAATTTTTTTTTGAGAGAGAGAGAGATACTTTATATAAATTATACATAAATTTATATTGAAATATCTTTTTCTTGATTGAAAAAGTTTTAAGCAAATAGTTTTGAATATGAATTTTCTATTTTTATTTTATTTCTCTATTGACTGAATGAGTGACAAAAATATTAATAATTGAAAAACTTTTAATTTACATTCAAATCTTAAAAGCTTTAACAATTTTCATCAGTAATGTAAATAAAAACTTTGTAAATCATCATTCATCTACCGTAATACGTGTAACTATGTAAAAATCAATCAGATAATGAGCTTTTTAATAACTTTAAAAATATTGAAATACTTATGATAAAGAGTAACTACAAATGTTATTAGAAATGTGTAATTAGGTAATCTTTTCGATAAAATTACATTTCTGAAATTCAAGTTTAGGTAATTTTTCATCATTTCCCTCTCTCACATTCAGTTCAATTCTAACAGAAAGAGGTGCTATTCAAGCACATTTTTCAGTTCCTTAAAAATTGATACAGTCCATGTATTTTAGAATTAAGAATTATATTTCCCTGTTTGCTTAAATGTTATTTTTAGACATCGAATTCCTTTCTTTAAGTAAATTACAAAAAAAAAAAAAAAAAAAAAACCACGTTACGTAAAGTGGTTCAAATGTGTTCCGTTCAGTTTCACAAATCATTATGTAGAAAAGAATATATTTAGCGTAAGAATCCTACAAATTAAATTAGCTTCTTTTCAGAACACATTATTTAAACTGAATAAAAACATTCAAAAATAACAATAATGATTTGTTTTGAAAGTAACAAATTACAGCTGTGTTGCTTAAGTGATGGTTTTTATTTTTTGAAGAACTGTAATAAAGCAAAAAATTTTCTAGTATAAAAGTTTGATTTTAATAACAGTTTACACTTATATTTCCTTATTATTTTTTCAAATTCAATGTAAAAACAGCAAGGATTGCCTATTTATATAATTAGAGCACCCTGTTTATTATACAAATGATTTTCATAATAACGCCATACTCTGGAAAAACAGCTCCTTTTACCATTAAATTCTTGAAAACGTCCAATTGCTTCGTTTAATTATTTATTTTGATAACATTTTTGAGTGTGATAAAATGACAAAAAAGGAAATATACAAGCTAATTTATTAATTCTATTCGCTATTTTATACTTTTGATCATTATATAGTTGTTTTAAAATGGCATAATAACTGATTTCGAAATGTTTTAGAGACGTAATGACTTCATTTAACTCTTTTCGTTACAAAAAATAGCATTGTTTCGACTTTTAATTTATTTTAATTTTGTTCAAATGCCTTTTGCCCTATTTTAAAGAAAGCTCACTGTTTTTATTGTGAAAATTAAATGAGATGTTTCATAGTGTGTATCACATCGCTAATTTTTTAAGGAACTCATTTGCGGAAGTTTTTAAAAAAAGATAAATATATTTCTCATTATATTTCCATTATATAAACAGAGGTCATTGAGTTTACTCATTAAAACACATTGTATATTTAATTTTCAGAAAAACTGAAACAGCAAGAAATACCATTCCTTATTCTTGTATGTGATTGCGTTTTTCTGTTTTATATCATCATCTTAAAGAAAAATATAGCAACACAAATTTAGATTTAAAGTGATACACAGCTTTCTAATAGCTCTACTTTTCGTTTTGTTGTACAGTTCTATCAAAATATTATGGTTCTCACGTTCTCAATTAAATTGCAAATGGCTCTCAAATAAATTGCATTGTTAATATAAGTTTCAAAAATAGCAAACAAGATTAAATAAACCACAAGAAACATCAGCCCTATTTTTTATATGTAGTATAGCATTATTCCGTTTCAGATCACCATTTTGAAGAAACAAATTGCTACAGAAATTAAATTTGAATGAGGTACAACTTTACAATAGTTCTATTTATAGTTTTGTTGTATATTTTTATCAAATTATTACAGCCTTCAAGTTGCTTCAGAGTGTGGCTTAAATCAAAAATGTATTAATCAATAAAAATAGTATACAGTAATTTTTGAAAGGAAATGTTTTTCGATTAGTGGACTTAACTTTGAAATCTAAAAATTGTTTGTACCTAAAAGTGTCATAAAAAATAAAGATTGTGATTATGTAGTAAATTTTTTCAACTGGGCCTTAATGCGTCATTTTGGTATAAGTATTAGTAGTGCAATTGTTGCTCATTCAAACCCCTCTGGCAGTGGCGTAACGGAGAATGTTGGGGCATTCCTGCAAAGTCAGACTTTAAAAATTGGGTAAATAGGTACTTGGCGCTAGCCAGACCTTGGGACCCCCTTCGAGTCCTGCCCTCCCCGTGAAGCGTGAGTCGGGGGTTGCGGGGGTGTATGTTACGCCCCTCCCCTCTGGGTATTTTAACGAAATTCTGAATTACAAGACTATTCCTGAATAATTTACCTGTTTAAGGTATGACTACGTTCAGAACAGTGATTTTAAAGAAGCCCATAAATGGATAATTTTCATGATATTTAGTGTCACTTAGATTAGAATACATGTATAAAATTGTTTTAAGGACATTGTGACAAAAAATTATTTAAATGCAATATTTAGGCAAAAAATGAACTTAGAATAACCTTTTTTCAAAATGTTCTCCTTTTGTGAAAAATTCTTCTATTATTATAATATGTTGCCTGTATATAGCTCAGACCTCAGTACCGAGGCTCAACTATGATTTTTGAAAAATTCACATTATTTTCGGAGTTACAACCATTTGAAATAATTATCAGCGTTTTTTTCTTAAAATTTCTCCCCTCTGTTGTCGTAAAACATGGATAAACCCACTTCTAAATTATATATTTCAAAAATTCTTGTTGAGCCTCTGTACAGAGGTCTGCGCTATATACAGGCAAAATATTATTATAATAGAAGTATTTTTCGCAAAAGGAGAATATTTTGAAAATGGGTCATTCTATGTTCATATTTTGTCAAAATATTGTACTTAAATAATTTTTTACTGTAATACTATTCTTAAAACTATTGTATTTACATTTTCCAATCTAATTGAAACTAAATATAATAAATATTATCTATTTATACGCGTTTGCAAAATCACGGTTCCGAACGTAGTCAGATACCTTAATTTGAAAGCATAAGTTTCTAAAAGCTTTTTTAAACGGCTGGATAGTTTTCACAAAATTTTTTTAAATTCAGATTATGAGAAGATTGAGAAGAATATTTGATTAATATTTTTCTTATTTATTGCTCAGATTTAGAATATTATCTTTTTAATGCATTTCTTGCATATTTTATGAAGTTCAAATGTAAAGAAGTAAACTAATTATTAAGTTCAAAATTCAACCTACATCTGAAGATTTTCAAAATGATATATTATAGTAGATTTTTAATCTGCTACAAGCACATATCCTCTAATTTTGTTCAATAATGTGTAATACAAAAATGTTTTTAAAAGGGTATTTTTTTAAATACTTTTAGCCTCTTAAAAACTCAAAACTTTTAAAACTATTTTATTACAAATTTACATAAGCTTTCGACATTTAAATATGGTATAAGTTTCTATTTTTTAAAATTGTCCTTATATACTTGATTTCACCATTTAGTTTATAATTTTCCTGCTTTACCTCTTTTTCTTTCACAATTCATTTCTTTTACATGTAACGCAAACTTATCATATAATATTCCCTTTAATATATTTTTCATAATAAAATTTTAAAAATTAATTAAATCTTAGCAATGTTCCACTTTTACTGATAGACAGAATGATAAGTTTTCTTGTTTATTAAATCTCAAATTAGTTTATAAACTAAGAAGATAAGCTTAAGGTTATTTAGAGCAAGAGTTATATGCAAAATATAGTACAGAGAGTTTATATTTCAATTCTATATATATATGTTGATATATTTCTTGTATACAAGTTTGCAAGCACATGACATAAAAAGAGGTCAGATAACGAAACATTATTTATATTATTATTAAGAAAAAGGATCAAGTTTCCATGTTACGTTCATGTAACAATGTTTAGATTGGTGTGTTCTTTTCAAAGTCACTTGCAAGTGACTTAAGAATACAGTTCACATACATGTTTGTTTTGTTTTGATAAATGTATTTGTAGGTGTGGAGGCACAAAGAGTTGAGTAGTGCGTAAAATTGATTGGGTGCAGTCAATCAATTATTTTTATTGAACGCATCAGAATCCTCATGCAATAAAACTCTTTAATTTTCCATACAACATTTAAACTCATTTTTAACACCTTTTTATAAGCTTCACTTGTATGCAACGGAGAATCTTTGAACTCAATTTTTACCCACTTAAAAAGGTCAGATTAGTTCGAAATTTTGCTCACTTGTCCAGGACCGATGACAGTACAAATATTTAATAATTTTGTGCCATTGTCTTGATCAGGATTAACGATTTCGCACTTTCAGGTCCCATCCCGCATCTGGCGATTAATTTCAGATCCAATATCCAGATTTGGTGACTAAGAGATTTTAAGTTACAACTTAGTTCGATTAACTATAAAAAAAGGTGTTTTTTAGTTTTTTTAAACTATAATTTATTGTATGCATAAATTTTTAATGTAAATTATTTGTATTCAAATAGTGGCTCGGTGAAATAGGCATTTTGTCAATGAAACTCTAAAAAACCAATGTTGTATTGTACAATCTTTTTTATTATTTCAAGCACTTCTATCAATACTTTGAATATGGAATATATTTAAAGATGGTTTATATAATAGCCTTACTTTTAAACAACAAACACAGTTGGAACTCTA
Source organism: Trichonephila inaurata madagascariensis (assembly GCA_019973955.1). NCBI lineage: Eukaryota > Metazoa > Arthropoda > Arachnida > Araneae > Nephilidae > Trichonephila > Trichonephila inaurata. Next base: position 250,129 of record BMAV01009619.1, on the reverse strand, counting down.
TTTAAAAGAGTCCCTAAATCCCCCAAATATGTGCGTTATATAGAAAATTCGTTAAATAGAGGTTCATCTTTTGATATACTTTAAAAACCACATAGAACAAATTTTAAATTCATAAACATTATGTATTATTTTAAAAAATAATAATTCATACTTTTTTTGAAAATTAATATCTATTCATTTTATCTTACCCATAAAAAAGAAATCTACAAGGAAAACAAGAAAATAAAAAAATAAAAGAAAGTCCAGGAATACACTATATTTTCAATGTTAAAAAGTAATTTTATATTAAAACTAATGAATTTTTAACAACATTTTCTAATTTAAAGCCTGCAAGTAATTTTAAACGTACAGTATTATATAATGAGTAATTGTTGTACCACATGTGCATCTTTAAATTTTACGACTGATAAAATCTGTTATTTTTATTTGTGTTTCTTGCTTGAAGAATTATGGCCATTTTATTGCTCTAGGTGAGTTAGGCACATGGTAATACAAGCTCAAGGTCATTGATAACCTTAAAATTTGCTAAAAAAGAGTACAATTTTAAAAATCCTGAAATATTTTAAAAATAGAGGGGAAAAGTTCTCTAAATAGAAAATGCACTTCGCTATTTGGAGGTTACTTTACAAAGAAAATAGTAAAATGGTCTTGGCTCGAGGAAAAATTTCTCAAAATAGAAAAATTTGTAAAATAGAGATTCGACTGTAATTACATTTTTCTTCAAGCAAATATTACATGAATGTTTTTTTCTTTCTGTAAAATTAAATGTTTTTACAATTTGCTATGTTATGAAAAAAAAAAAGTTTTTTAAAAAAAATTATAGAGCATTTTATAAATATTATTTTTTGTTTAAATTCATTGCCCAAATGAGTGAAACATAAGCGTTGAATTTTTTTAAAATTAAATTATGCAGATTATTAAATACATTTATAAAACACGCATTCGTGAAAGCATTTGTGTAATGCGTTTACAAAAATGCATTCCAATAAGTAATAGGCTTATATACAAGACTATTTACTTGCGTTTCATTTTTCAGTTTGTGTATGTGTTTTGAAATAAGTATATTTTTTATAAACACTTTATTTGGTGTTTTACATTAGTTTACATAAATCTTTGGATGTATTTGTACAAGCATTCATAACTGTATTTTGCATTTTTTTTTTCATTTTCGTACTTAACTTTGAATAAATTATTATACGTAATAATGTATGAAGATATTTACTATCGCATATGGAATATTTTATTACGCAACAAATTTTAATTTTTAAAAAAAGAATACAAGTTCCTTAAAGACATGTTTTAAAAGAAATGCGGATAATTGTATGAGATAATAGTTATATATAAGAAAATTTTGTATTCTATTTTATAATATTATATTGGTTATATATATTGGTTTCAAAGTTCGATGTCTTATGGAGTAGGGATGGCGATCTGAAATCGATTAATCGAAAAATCGGTTTTTTAAATCGATATGTAGCACTGAATAGATTCAGTGAATCGATATTTCATCCTAGAAAATCGACATTCAATTTTTTCCGCTTTGGTAAAAACCATGAAAAACGAAGAATTTAAGCACTATTTATCGCAGGCAGTTGTGCGCCTGAAGTATGATCCTATGCTTTACTGGCAAGAACAAAAAAAACTCTATTAATCATCCCGTTCACTCAATAGCCATGATCTATATGAGTATCGTGGGATTATCTGTTCCTTGTGAGCGCCTTTTTTCGATTGCCGGCAACATCGCAAGCGATGAATGAGCGGAACCACTTGGATCCCATTAGACTGTTGTTTTTAAAAAGTTTCGATATTAAGCGTTGGGAACTATAAGCTATATCATCTATTTACTAAACTTTTTAATGTAACAAATACATTTAGAAAATAAATGTCTTCTTTTATACCTGATAATTTGATATGGTAATAAAAATAATTGTAATTGTCGAATTCCCTGAACTAAAAAAATTTCCTGATTTTACTGATAAAAGATAATTTATTACGGTATTTTTCTTGTTTTTCATAAAATGGATTTATATTTACATTGTAAATGCAGACTTGAAAAGAAATATCGATCTTTTAGACTTCGATTTTTTTTTGTGAATCGATTCATCAGGTTACGATTCGAATCGATTAAAAAATCGATCTTTTTCGGAAAGAATCGCCATCCCTATTATGGAGTGCGCATGCGCGAGATGTCTCATTTTATCTTTTCAAAGTGTTTTTAACTTTTTACATATCAACAAGAAAATCTGCATATTAGTTGAATACTTTGAATTTTAAAATACCTTGAGTAAAGAACGGTTTTGATGAGTCGAGATCTTACGAATTTATATGATTATTGAGATTTTTTTTTATTTTAAAAGGTTCTACGAGTTATTAGGTGATTGGCTATGTTCGGAGCCGGGACTTTGAAAAAGGTTTTAAATGAATAATTTTTTGAAACTTAGTGCCACGTGAATTAGAATATGCGTATAAAATTGTTTTAAGGTATCCGACTACGGTCGGAACCGTGATTTTTCAAAAGCGCATAAATGGATAATTTTCATAATATTTAGTGTCACTTAGATTAGAATACATGTACACAATTGTTTTAAGGACATTTTGACAAAAAAAAATTATTTAAATACAATATATTTCGGCTAAAAATTAACTTAGAATAACCTTTTTTCAAAATGATCTCCTTTTGTGAAAAATGCTTCTATTATAATAATATTTTGCCTGTATATAGCTCAGGCTCAACTATGAATTTTGAAAAATTCACATTATTTTCGGAGTTACAACCATTTGAAATAATTATCAGCGTTTTTTTCTTAAAATTTCTCCCCTCTGTTGTCGTAAAACATGGATAAACTCACTTCTAAGTTATATATTTCAAAAATTTTAGTTGAGCCTCTGTACAGAGGTCTGAGCTATATACAGGTAAAATATTATTATAATAGAAGCATTTTTCACAAAAGGAGAATATTTTGAAAATGGGTCATTCTATGTTCATTTTTTGTCAAAATATAGTACTTAAATAATTTTTTATTGTAATACTATTCTTAAAACAGTTTTATATACATTTTTTAATCTGACACTAAATAATCATAAATATTATACATTTATACGCTTTTGCAAAATCACGATTCCGAACGTAGTAACCTTAAGAGTACTATTACAATAAAAAATTACTTAAATGTAATCTTTTTAGCGAAAAATGAAGAAAGAATGCCATATTTTCAATACATTGCCCTATTTGAAAATAATAATAATTCTTTTCCTACCTAAAGCTAAAACTTCTGTATAGAGCTTGAACTAGGATTTTTGATATATATAATTTAGGAGTGAATCTACTCATTCAAGTAGAGAAATTTGAATAAAAAACAACCATTATTATTTTAATCCATCATTAATTCTGAGACTCAGATTTTCATCTCTACTCCCCTCTCAGTAGGGATGAAAATCTTGCTTCAGACTGACCACCTGATCGGGATATCTGCTCATGTATCTCAGCGCCCAATGGTCACGTATACTGCGATGGGCACAGTAGGCCCTGGCCCTCATGGGCAATTGCGCTACTAAATTTGAGTTGAGTTTTGAGTTGATTCTGAAAAAATGTGATTTTTTTTCAAATTACTTTGTTCAACTTCGGTATAGAAGTTCGAGGTATACACCGGCAAAATACTATTATTGTAGAAACATTTTTCACAAGGAACGGTTTTGAAAATATGTTATTTTGTCTTCATTTTTAGCTAAAAAATTGCATTTAAATAATTTTTATTGTATTAATATTATTAAAAGAATTTTATATGCATATTCTTATTCAAAGGATACTAAATATCAAAAAATTATTCATTTGTACGCTTTTTCAAAATCACTGCTCCGAACGTCGTCTTAAACTATTTCTTAATATCCTAGTTGCAAAAACCAATTTAAAAATCAGGATTCGGACACTCTTTAAAATGTTTTGGCTGATTTGATTTAAGGCAAATGAATGGATGTGACTGACCTAAGAACCATTTAAAATGAAAGTAATTTAAAACATGCCTTGTTTATCTTATCGGGATTTGACGAGTGTTCGTAAGAAAAGGAAATGGAAAAACCGATGGAGCTGAACTATTTGGTCAGATGCCGAAGTCTTTATGTTGTTTGACTAGTATGCAAAATTTTTGATCGCAAGGTCAAAGAAAAAGTTTAAATTGTGATTTACAGGTTAGTTAAACAACACGCAAAAAGACAGCTTATTTTGATGTATTGTGGCGATTATGAGAAATGAACGTTTATCATAATGGATACGTTTCAAGCATGAAAACAAGAAAATTACTTGTTTGAGATGAAGATATTTTCTGTAGAACAGATACACTTATCGATGGATTTTGATTATTTATAAGAATATATATGAAAAATATGTAGTTATGTAAAAATGAATGTGTGTGTGGTTTTTTTCTGGTAGAAATAAATCCAGACATTTAATGAAATTAGATGAAGTTTTTTGGAAAGGTCTTTGAAATTTAAATTAAAATTTATATAACATTTGAAATTTATGAAATAAATTAGTTGGCTTTAATTAATTTAATTATTATCATAATTATCTCTGAAGCATTTTAAATCAAGAACATTTTATCAATCATGCATTTAGATCAACGTTCAAACTGAGAAATATATATAATTGTCAAAGTAATGCCATACTTTCCTTTCCCTCCCTATTTATTATGACTAGATTCTTTCAATTCTGTTATAAGAATAAAAAAAAAATTGTAATTCTTAAACATATATACATTTCAAACGTATACCTAAGCATAGACATTTCAAGTTGGTATGTTTTTTCATTTGAACTCTGCACATTATAATTTAGACTTTTAGTTCTGCTCGCCAGTAAGAAATCCTACATTGAGACAGAATTAAGATTGACGATTTGGACATTATTTCAGAAAGATTTCCTACGACGCAGTGGTTGCAAGTGTACACCTATGATTTTAATAACTGTTTGTAATGCTGGTGTGGAGCTTTAGATGAGGGGTGGCACGGCTGAGTATTGAGAGTGGCATGCAAAGGCTTATTGAACAATGAAAAAACAATAAAAAATGCTAAATTTTTTTTACTGTTTTATTAAAGAATAGTTGTCTCAGACAAGACAAACCATCAAAAATTTATTTTAAATACACTTAATTAAGTTACAATAGAAAATTATAATGTAGACAATGGAAGTGCATTCGTGAGATTCTGGAATTTTAGGGAGAGTGTTTTAAAATATCTGAAAAAAAAAAACATTGAACTGCCCTGTGAGTGCGTGTTTCTCAAGAACGAAGATAGGCTTTGAGATTTAGCTTTTCTTACGGATGTATCTTCTTTTGTGAACGCACTTTTGCTTTTTAATCTCGATTTTGGAGAAAAAAGAGAAACTGATACACAACTAAAACAACCTGATTTTGTTAGCATCTTCGAGAACTAATCCTGAAGTAGAGGATTCAGTAACAAATCTGTCAATTGAAAAATTACATTAAAAAGTATATACTGACTATTTATAATTATTTAGAATTAAATTTTTCTAGTTACTCATTTTTATTTTATACCCAACCAAACTGACTGAAACTGAAAAAAAGATTTCAACAATAAAATTCAAGTTCGTACACTTTTATCTTATTTATTGTATTATTTTTAATTTTCCACTTCTTAAACTTGCATAAAATGTATACTACTTTTGTAAAAATTCCTTAATAAGCCTATAAGTAACATTTTTTTAACCTTTTCATCCATTTGTTAGAAAAGTTTGAAGTGGCATGCATGGTTATTTTTTATCAGATAGTGGCACTCTTCCCGAAAACGTTGGGCGGCCCCCCCCCGGGGGGGGGGGTAGATTGAACTGAGCTATTGATGCAAATTGTGCCATGTTACTGAAGTAGCTGCTATCTAAATGGCTTTGACTGAAATCCCAAAGAGAGATTATTAGAAAATTGTTGTATTCATTGTGATCCACAGACCACTACTGAAGCAATTTTTTCAGCCCTATTTACAAACAATGGACCTGTACTTAGTTGTCAACTTGTGATTACTTCTTTGATGGATAGTAATCTGAATGTCACCCCCTGCAATAGATTCCAAGAGTTTCTGGAATCATAACTAATGAGTTTGCTGACAGATTATCCAAGTCTGGGTCCAGCCTGATCCACCTGTTTATTATCAAAGTGCTAAAAGAATCATCAGTGCTTATTTTAAGGCTCATTTTCGGGAGACGATTCGAAACTCTGTGATGGGGAAAAAATGGAGTTCGTTAATGGAAAGTTCTATTTCTTGTGATTTGCTTAGACCTGATGGTGTTGCTAATTTTAGAATTACTACTGGACATGACGACTTCACGAAACTTCTGTACAAACTCAATTGTGTACATTCCCAAACTCGCCCTTTAGGTAACGCTGAAGATATGTGCGAAGATTACTTGGTCTCTTGTTTTGAACTCGGCGACATAGCAGGAGCTAATGCTGTTAAAAATCATTATAGGTTTTATTGTGTTTATAAACTACATTGTGGACTACATGCCGAAGTCTGCCGTAGAATACAAAATAATAGATATAAGCATAAGTAGTTTTGAGTTTAAAGATTTGCATTTATATTTAACGAATGTATTGCGTATGAATCGTGCATATAAAACCATATCCTATAAATAACTTTTCCTCAATTAAACATTGAAATTTCTTCCTGTATCCTTTAGTTATCAGAGAGTACACAGCCGATAATTACTGACTGTATAGTACAATATCACAGATGTAATACGCATAAAAATTATCAGATTTGAATAAATTATTATGTAAAGAATTGAAAATTATCTCTATTTTTTTAAATTCAAGTCAAGTTTCAAATACGTGAATTTTAATTTTATGTTTTATATCCTCGCTACCGTAAAGCACGAAGGTATAAAAAAAATAGGATTTTTTTTTATGAAGGAGTGTTTTATTTGTTCCTTCTAGCACAAGCTTTGCTGAGATTCTTTTAAAACTATGTGCATTGTATCTCATTGTTACTTGTTAGTTTACATCCCACCTCCTATTGTATTGTTAGGGTTCGTTCAAACAACCTCCGCATTTTGGTGAACCCTTGTATCTATACCGTTTTACGCAATAAACTCCATAGTGCGATAATTCCTTATATAGTGAAAGTTGAATCACCGACAGGGTGTTTCATTTTAAAAGAGTCATAAATTCCTCTTTCTCCCAATTCAGAATAAATTATAAATGACCCATTAGTATTCATATGGACAGAGGCTTTTAACTGCGTAAGCATGTGTACAACAATATATAGTAGAGACTTTATACGCTAACCAAATGAAGCATCACATTGAGATAATCAACATACCAAGTCTAGTAACAAATGAAACAAAGCCTATTGAACTGATAGAAATCTATGGAGTTTATTTTTATACCTGTACACAATATCTGAAATTATGCATTAAAATAACAGTAAAACGCCGTATATAATATAAATATATTTACGAATTCTTTATAGTTTGATCACTTTTCCTAAAAAAAGGAAAGTAAAATATAAATTTCTCTATATTTTTTCTCAACTTTGCAGCATACTTAAGGTTGTTTTATAATTTCAGTAAATAACTTAAAATTTTTTTAGACGAGTGGCGTTTGATTTTACTTCAATATAAATACATTAAGATGAAGTAGGAAAACTATAAACTATCAAGTTTATTTTTTTAAACTATACATTTTTTCAGAAAAAAAAGGCGTGTCTTCAGTTAAGAAAATATATCCGATGTTGGTAGAAAACAAATCCTTGGCTTATGATCAACAATGGAAGGTTTAATCTAAGTAATCCAGCAATTATTTTGCAAAATCAAAAAATACATACAAATAATTTAAAATAACAAATAATTAATAATAATCTTTTGAAGAGAGTATTGGTCCTCATACTCCCTTACTTTTTGGTACTAAGTTGACTCGATGCTCAATTTACAACAGTTAAACTAGTGACAAATTAGTATTAAATGTCACAATTTCAGTGGTCACTATTTAGCTTGCATAGGTGGTCCATATAAAATAATCAATTTGTACGGATGAGACATAGCCATCCTGTGATGACTATGTCTGGGGTGATTCGCGTA
>BMAV01009619.1:167035-226603 GCA_019973955.1 Trichonephila inaurata madagascariensis | reverse complement strand
CATATTTTCAAGAAACCTTTTTTCCTCCGAAAATTATTTTGAATTACATACGTTATATCAAAATTGCACGTTATAAATGTGTTTAAGATGGAGATATGCTCTCATATCCTATTTTACATTCTTAGTGTCTGATCTCCATCTTTAAAACTAAAAAAAAATGTATATTTTTGAAAGAAAGGAAGAAAGTACGAATAAATTTACAAATTTTTAAACGTATTTCCGGTGATTCCATGTAGAGATAATAAAGGATTTTAAAAATTTAAATATGCAGCACTTAAAAAACGAATGCTAAACTGCATTAAAGTGAAAAATGACTAAAATGAATTATTTTATGGATGTGTTTTAAATATAAATCTCTTCAAATGTGTTCATTTACCTAATTTATTTTTTTTTCATTTCTTATTTTAATTTTCATTCTTTGTCATAATAAGTTTTTATTAGAAGAAAAAAAACAATTATTTTATTTGTTTTGAAAAATTTTTTTGAGAGAAAAAAAAAATTGTGAAACTATTTGCGTGAAAATTGTGACTATTGATATGCATTCGTAGAAACTAATGAAAAACAAATCTATTTAAAATCCACGATATTTAACAAAACATTAGTTTATTCAAACAATCTCATAAATATAAATTCTTTTAGTAACCTGAGTCATTTTTAGACATGTAAATGCATATGAATTTTGATAAATTTTCAATCAATGCAATCAAAAAAATTGCTCATCAGACGGCCTAGGCGCGCTTTAGAAGCGGTCACCTGCGTAATACGACTTTTTTGCAGGGGGTAAAGTCTTTCTTTACCTGTCCCTGCTCTCTCCCTACTTCTCCTGCTCATCTTCTGGACTGCTGGGGTATTTCCCTGCGACAGTTGTATGAACAGCAAGACCTGGTGTGTGACACTATTATGCGGAATGGTCAAATGGACTTGGTGTAGGCTTTCCTGCTCCAAGGGGATTGGAAACAACAACAACAAAAATAAAATTAAGGCTTTTGAACAATGGCTTATAACTTTTTTTCTTTTAACGATCATTCTGTTAAAAACTTGAAGGTTAAGAACCTCCTTTTTTTAGAACGGATTTTTTCACCACGGTAGCGTGGTTTGTGGTCACGATAATACTCGACCACACGGTTCTTGGGTGGTCGAGAAATATCGCAAGGCTGGGAATATTTAAAAGATAGAGTAGCCAGTCGGCTCTTTGGGCCTGAATCCCTAAAAAAAAATGTCAGGGATATTCTTGGCAGAGCAATTGTAGCTCATCTGCCTTCTCCCAGAGTTTTGTTATAGGAGTGGAATTTATTGTATAAAAACCTCTGAGATCCTGTGGAGAAGCTCAATCCCCCCGAATAACTAAATAAGTAAATAAGACATGAACAGTCCAGTGGCGTAACGAAAAATATTAGGGCCCCCTGTAAAGTCAGGTTTTGGGCCCCAAGCCAGATTACAAGGGATTGAAAAACCATAACATAACCTAGGCTAGGCGATGCGGGGGTTACGGGGGTGTACGTAACACCATTGGAACGGCCTCATAAACAGCAGGAGAGTTTTTTGTGTGAAATGTGCATTGCTGCTGTAACTCATATTAAATCTTCCATAAGTGCCCTGTTGCTTCATCATTTTTTACTGTCATCTTTTTAGCATTACTTTTAAGAATTTTTATACAAATTTCTCAATAATTATTTTTTTGAAAAATTCACAAAAATGTGTTTGTTTCTTAATATGTACACAACAGTGAATACTAAATAAAACAACAAAGACAACCGTCTTTATGAAATTACAATTAACATAACAGAAATATAAGGCTGTGTGTACAAAATCTGTGCGTCTTTCTTTTTTTTAATATGTGAAAGTAAATAATATTAATTATTAAGTGTGTCTTATGAAAAAGAGATTTCAATGGTTTTTTTTTCCTATTAAAGACGCACCCCAATACATATTTTATATATTTTGAATAAAAATATTTTAAGCTGTGGCATATTTGACAAGGTAAGTCCTCTGTGTCATATTAGTAGCGCAAGCCATGGATTTCTTTCCGTTTTTACAGATAAGAAATTCTCATTTAAATAATGTGTTGTTTCCATTGGAATTAAAGCTGTTTTTTCCTTGCTTTATAATATACAGATGGCTTTACAAAAGGAAGAGATTGAGAAAATTTATCAAAATTTTTAGAGTTCATATCAAACTTTTTGAATTCATATTACTGAGAGAGAGAGAGTGCATCTTTGGTAATCATTAAAAGTAAAAATATTGAAGCGTTTTTCTCCTCATATAAATTGTTCCATAAATGTCTTAAATACTTTTCTTCATGGAACCTTTTAACAATTATATTTTAGAATATTACGTAGGAAAAAAGGTTTAAAAAAATTTTTTTTTTTTCATAAGAGGAAAGAAGATTTTTCATTTAATTAACTTCTGAAAAAAACCATTAAATTTTTTAATTACTTTTTTTAGAAAAATGACTCAAATTTCTCAAAATAATAAATGAGTGAAATTTCAAATATTGTAAGCATTTTTAACAACGACTTAAAAAAAAAAAAAGAAAAAAAATCCTACTTTAATATAGCTAAGCTAATCTCGATCAAAATTTCTTTTTAATTTTTCGAACCAAACTCTAAAGCTCTTCATTTATTTTCAATCATTGTGTGAGATTTTAAACATCACACACGCGCACAAACAAGTGATTGAAAATCGAAAACTCACTTAGAACTTCTTTTTGTTGAGAGAGACAAAACGGTTACCTTCAATTCAACTTACAGATATTTCAACTTCAATTTTCACCATCGGAATGCTATGAATATTCACTAATTTTAATGACTAAAATCAGATTTCACGTGTTCCAACCTCGTGCACTCATCTCTTCGCCGCTAACCTGGCGACACAACATTGGCGACTTACCCTATCTCGTTCCCCATCTGCCGCCAAACTCCGAAACCAGAACCATCCACCTGCTCGCAAAACCGAAAACAAACTTGGCGCGACCGCTACTCCCCTCCATCACTCGTCTCTTTCACCCAAATCCACCCGCTTCATACTAACGCAACAACACGACCGAAGCCAGTCGCTCACCCACAATCACGCAACCATCCGAATTCAACATGACGGTGGATCCCAAATACGAATACGCTTCAGAATCTAGCCTCCAGCATGCGAACTATATGAAAAATTCGAAAGCAATTGGTGTATTATGGGGGGTATTCACAATATGCTTTGCTATTATTGTGGTTGTCGTGTTTATCCAACCACATTGGCTTGGAGACACACAGGAAAGCCGAGGAACAGGACATTTTGGACTGTGGCAAGCATGCCGGATGGTCCAGGATGGTCAAGATGTCATCTGTGAGGGGAAGCTGACCGATTTTAATTCAATTCCAACACCGGCGTTCAGAGCGGCTACTGTTTTTATTGGACTGTCCGTTGTTATTATTCTACTCTGTATATGCTGTATGGTGCTCTTTTTCGTTTTCCATTCCTCGACGGTGTTTCATATTTGTGGCTGGATGCAAGTATTCTGTGGTGAGTACAATGGCTTTTTTTTGTCTATAATATGCTAAAAAAATTAGAGCTATTTTACTATTTTAACTCGTTATTTTTTTTGTTAAATGTTTATAATGTGTCATTTATGAAGCTGTTAGCTATTATATCAGCAAAATAACTTCTTTCATGGAAAAATCTATTCCTTAAATTCATTGATTAAGTATATTTTTCTTTGGAAACGGAATACGAAATCTATTATTAATATACGTCTTTCTATTCATTTTATTTCAAAAGAATAGTGTTCTTATTTTTATGTAATGATATTCTTGAAATATATTATACCAGTGGTCTTCAAACTTTACCGACTCATGGAATCCTTAGAACTCTAAGATGTTTTCGGGAAACCCCATCATACTTAGACTATATCTTTATATAATATTCAAAGCAGTTCAACATATTATTGGTACTTTATGTAAAAAAAATAAGAGGAAAGTATTGCACTTGTTGCAAAAATTTTAATATAATATTAATAATTATAGAGTGTCTAGCTCTATTGTAAGCGTATTTCATGTTCAGCCTCCATTTTATTTCTGTTCTTTGTTTTTGTTCCGACAAATGCGCTGAAAATGACTTTTCCCACAAATATGTTATAAAGAAGAGCATTAAGGCTTTTATAGCTTTAGCAGAAGTTTGCAGATATTCCGCGCAAATTGTTAACTAAAAATCAAGAAGATCTCGTTCGTATCTGCATTTTAACTAACAACCTGTTGATAGTTCAATCAGCTGTTTTTGTTCTATCTGTGATAAATCCTGATTTTTACTGAAATATAGGAACAGAATTTTAATCCCGTCATGAGATTCTTTTTGTCGAGAGAAGTAATTCCTAATAGTGGTTCTTAGCAATAAAATATGCTCCTGGACCTTTCAATCTTTTACAATACAAGAATTAAAATTTTACTGAAATTTTGACGGTTTAATTAAGTAAATAGTAATCACTTGCGGAACCCTGTCAAAGTCCCAAGGAACCCCAGGTTTCGGCGGAATCCAAGTTGAAGACCCCTGTATTCAGGGGCATGACGTGCACCCTCGCATCGCGGGGAGGGGGACATAGTTCTAGGGGGCCCAAAGCCTGATTGACGTATAGTAAGATTCTTTGTAAGATCTGGCTTAGGACCCAAAACTTGACTTTGCAGGGGAGCCTTAAAATTCTACGTTACGCCACGGCCTGCATTATACTAACCAGTTAAATAATTTGCAGAATCCTTTTACTTGAAAAAAAGATTCTACCATCTTCAAAATATTATTCTTTAGTCACTGAGAAATTTTAAATTATTTCTGTCAATGACTTTGAATTTCTAATATTATCTTCTATCGACTCGTTTAAACTGGTATTTTCGGTCTTTAAACGAGTAATTTGACCTCTTAAATTAACTTCAAGCGAAGTTAAACTAAACAAAGGTTAATGTACATTTGAACCTTTAGGTTTTAGAATTATTTTTTGTAATATTTGTTTTAATTTTAATTTCCTTTTCAAACACTCATGGCTGAACACTTTTAAATTCAGGCATGTTAATTGGGTAGTGTAACAAAGCAGCTAATGAGTATCCAAAAAAATAGATTAAACGCTTCAAAGATCAAAACAAGCAGCTTTATTGTACATGAGTTGCATATCAAGATAAATTCATTTCCTCCCCGAGATATACCCAAATGCGACTGAATTTACTCAAATACAGGCCGTACAATCTTAGAGAGATATATGGGTAGCATTTATAACAGTATTAAAATACAGTTGTATAAAATAAACCATAAAATATTATTATGTACGTACACATGTTCATAAATCCATAAAAATATTAGAATGCAAAGGGATAAACTGAAGTAAAGGGTAAAGATTCCTGGTTATGAATGTCTAATAAAAAATGTATAGATAAATTCTGAACATACAAAAACTTAATTGCAAGAATATTTTAAAATATTCAAATATCTAGGATTGAAGTAATATGTATATATTAATATTCATTTATTACATTGATGTTTTAAATTTTTTAATACCATTATTGATTTCTTAGATTATTGAATTTTTAAGCATTTGTAGAAACTTTTACGCGAAACTTTTTCACGGGAGATACAACTGTAACTTTTCAATCATCCTGTTCATTAAAATCCTTTTAAAATCTTCGAAATTTTCCGAATTTTTAATGAAAATGAGAATATATTATCCTTTTTTGGATCATAGAAGGATTTTGTAGCAATAATTACAAATTATGGCTTAAAAGAAACTGTGTTTAGTGTTCACTTATTAGAATTCTGAAATAGAATACGGATTTTGCTGCCAATCACCGTTAGCTAATTTGTAATTAAGAATTTAAAGTAAAACGTTTCTTACTTCTACAATCTTACAAACGATACTGAAAGTACATGGCATAATGGTAGAAAAAAATAAATAGAAACGTTTTTAATCTAAAAAATAAATGCGATAAATAAAATATGACCGTGACATATAACTTTCATCTAAAAGGGAAGACAATATAAAAGGATTATCAGAAGTTAATAAATTTAAAGAGAAGGTATTTTTGAAATTTAGAAAAAGTGCGAATGAAAGTTTTATAATTGTATGTAAAGTTTGAAATAATGTTTACAAAATAAAACAAACCGTTGAAGGAATATAGTGATCATGAATCGATGGATAATGTGAAGATGATTTTTAAATCGATTGTAATTTTTATTACTTTATACTACATGAATATCCTTTCATAGTAACTTAAAGATCTATGAAATAAATAACTTTCCTATAAATAATGTTACTTCGTAAACCAAAATATTAAAAAATAGTTCCTGGTTCGAAAAGTCATGAAATTTTTGTTCAGTCAAGGTCATTAACGTCATATTTTAAAGTAAAATACAATACCGCAATATGCATAAAAGAGCTACCATGAATTGAAAAATGACTTACACTGATTTGAAGAATAAAAATTTCTTTTCGTCATGATGGCAAAAGAAGTTTTTGACATAACATTAAGGCTCACCTAGAATAACTTGTATTATTAAAAGTCATATTCTAATTTTTAGTCACGATCTTTGCTCTTTGTAACATTAACTTTCAATTTTCAAATTACGCAGTTTCTACTTTTGCTATATATAATATACTAAGATTATATATATTTATAATAACATTCTATTTCTATACATTATAAGGATATGTTTTCGTATCTTGTACAAAGATCCATGACCTCTCAGTAAATACGCATAACAGTTGAAATTGTGATCTTTAATATGCGGGCAATGCAAAAACATCTCTGATTTTCAGATTGCGTTCAACTCATTAACTTTTTTTATTTTAACAAGGCATGCTCAAAAATGGTTAAGAAATCTAACAGACACATCTTTTTTATTCTTTATTGGTCCTTCTAGATCAAGGATCGGGTTCAAAATTATTTGACCGATCACGTTATGACATGGATATATCTAATTGAACCAATAATACTAACCCCAAAGGCTGAGATGTATATGAAACGAAAGATCAAAGTTTGATGATGCTTGTCAATTTATTATTGTGATTCCCACCATAAGTTGAGAACCAGTTAACAGTTAAATTATATGTTAAGAAGTTTTTATCGCATCTTCTAAACACATTTTATCACATTAGTAATCAGAGAGTGAGTAACAAAATTAAATAAAAAAAAAAAAAAAGCAGGAAGTGTTGTCAAATTTAAATTTTCTTTTTATAAGAGAAGAGTTTAATATTTTACACTTTGCCCTAGTTTCCCTTTTAAAATAAAATAAAAAAATGTTCTTTTTTAAAACGATAATTGTCATCAATTTTTCTTGGATTGAATAAACATGATAGAGGAAAAAATCGTCTGCTGTAAATTTATAACAAGCTGCATTCGATATGATGATTCTAATTTATTCTTTTAAAATAATTTTAATGTCTTCTTTGTAGTAATTTCCTATAGCTCTTCATTTGTACTGTTATATAAATCCTAATGTGTACATACAAGTTAAAGTTATCTACGAACAATTTTCCATTCACACAATTTAATTAATGTAATTTTATTTAGTTACTTTCTTTCTGTACATTAGAGATCAAATATAAAATATGTACGTTTTTGAATGTTAAATTTTCGATGAATCTTGTTTTATATTATTTCGATTAGATTCTAAATTATTTTATTGGAATTACCTTCTATAGTAATAGAGTGACAACACACACACAATCATATCAATTCATTCATTTTATAATGATTCTATTAATGTTGTTACTGAAAAATTAAGAATGAAATAAAATCTTTTGTCATAATACCATGTGTGTTTAAAAGTAAAATATATTATATATAAGACATTTAAAGTGCTCAATTATTTTTTTAAGAAACCACATATATAGTTTTTTTTTATCTTTTCAGTCATGAATAACTATATCGAATAGTTTATTACTAAAAATGCTGGGAGTTTTTAAAATGAATTTTCTGTTTCATTGTAAACTTCTTTAGTTTCTTTGTAAGCCAATTTAATATCATAGAGTGAAATTTCAAAAATCAGCCATTTTGTTGAGTATTTCTATGTGGAAGTTAAAAAGAAAACTTTTTATATCTTTTCCATCTACAGTATGTCTGGGCTTCTTATTTCAAAATATATAATTTCAATCAGCTAAATATGTCATAATTTTCTGTTATTAATTATATTATCCTACTTATGTTTGAGGATAGAGAATTAACTTAAACATTATTTATGAAAACGAAAGTGAATTTTTTTTTATAGAAATAGCAACTTAAGAAAAGTATTTGGTATTGTATTTATATTCATCAAATAGAAGTCAGCAATTAATGGATATAAAAGCGTATGGCATGATACAAAAAGTATTTTTCGAATATTTATAGCTCTGCTTAAAACTGAGATTCAAGAACCAATTTAGTTATGATTTTATGTACTGATCCACTATATTTCTTGAAAACTTAAAAATGACCGATAAAGATGTATAATTTGTATAGCGGTCCTTAAAATAATTTGGTTTACAACTTAATAATTTAAAAAAAAATTCGTGATCATACTGTTTAAAGAGAGATCCTAAAAATAACAAGAGTATTTAAAAGAAATACTTAACTGCAAAATAGTAGAATCAGTGACTGGTTTTTTCAATTCCTACTATTAGTTCACTCTCTCCCTATATATATATTTTGGGCCTTTGCCTTGGGTTATCTCCTGTGCTATTATGTCGAAAATTTCCGCTGTAGGGGAAGAGTGAGATCTCACAAAACACTGTTTAACCCTGTTTCACTGTCCTAAACCAGTGACAGCTCGGGAAATCATAATAGTTTTTTCCACTCTAGCTAAATTTCTTTTTGGGTTTGTCATGGTTCCATGTTCTTGGTTGTTTCGGTTTGATCTTAAGATGTCTTAGGATTTATTAGTTTTCTTTTTAATTTATTTATTGCTATATATATATACATACAATATATCGTAATAAAATACTTTCTATTCCTCCATTCAAAGTAGAAATTGAGTTAAAAAAAATTTTATATTACTTGTTCTTTATAAATTACAAAAACATAATTGGATGTCAACACGATAAATATCGGAGTATTCAGTCGCGATTCTTTACCCCTAAGCGTTAAAATATAAAAATAGGACGTGCATGGTCAAGATCCATTCTACGTTTAAAAAAGAAGAGAGCACAAAAATCGCGAAAAAAGGAGACGACATAGTTCAATGGTGAATGAAAATAAAAATAGCTTCTGTATTTAAGAGTAATTTTTCACAATTAGAGAGAAAAAAAATAAATAATTTCAAAAAAGCTGCTTGAAGTATTTCGATTATTTTACTATCTTTGTTAAGACATAAATAGTAAAAAGATCCCCAAAACACTTGTTGAGATCTAAAAGGCAAGAACGTTGGGACACCATGAGAATTCTTTTCTAGAAGGAACAATGTGTACATAGTTTGATTTAAACATGATTCGTATAATTTTAGAGTATATGATAAATGTTTTCACAATTTTGAGCAATGCTTTGCGTATTAATAATTTTACTGTGTTGTCACACACACACACATTTTCTAATATAAACTTTCAGATAACTTATTTATAAATTTTATTGCAAATACAGATATCACAGCTTCCAGCATTCCTTTGAATTTCCTTTTGAATCTAAATAATATATGACCAGTAAGAAACAAACTACAAATCAATATTGTTTCTATTGCTGCTTTAAAAACACGTGATATTGAATAAATGTTTGGAGTGAATTGTGTAAACTAGGGTTAATAAGTTAATATTTTTGCTCTTTGAGTTTGTGGATAATTTACTTTATTGATAAAATATGCTGATCTATGGTCTGAGCTTTTTTGTGAAAAGATATATTTTTGTTTTTACTATTCTTATTTGTATCGCAATTCTTTTCCTCGTATGGTTGATTGGAGCTGTCATTTCAAACGGAAGAATCAAAAAAGAAAGCAAGTACTTCGATTGAAGTCGTGCAATCACACTTTAATGCTTCATCGACGACTACATTAGGCCATAATTAATCTTTCATCGGGTCTTTGCCTTCTCATCAAACTGAAATCTTATTTTTGTTGACAGCGTTACGCTTCAAGTTGTACTTTCAATGATAAAAAAGAGACACATCGTTTTGATATCCTATAGAAATCTAGAATAAGAATTTAATATAATTTTCTTCTTTTAAGTGATTTTTAAATTTTATGCGGAAAATCAATTCTATAGATATTTTTTCGCATATAATAAAACACTGAACTTAAACAAAGCCTTTACCTTTAATATCCGCAAATGTAAAAAATTGTCAATCCATGTCAGACTTGGTACAGAAAAAAAAAGTGCATTTATTGACTTTTTTCTTTAATTATATTTTATTTTTCTCCAATTAAATTAAATACCGAAATCATTTCAAGATATATTTTCATGACATTCATCAAAATTTTATAGCTAATGTCTCGTTTTCTAATACAGTCGACTCTCGATAATACGAAGTTTTGAAGGCGCCAATGAAAAACTTCGAATTATCAAGAGGGTAGGAAAAACCTCCCAAAATACACAAAGAGAAATTTTTTTCTAACACATTTAAATTTGAAACTATGTAATAAAACAACAATTGCACATATGTATAAAAATATTTTTCAAAAGTACATATTATACATTATAAATATTATACTAAATTAAAAGAGTCCTGTATTAAAAGAATACATTTATGTATCAAAAACAACTATTACAAGAATGCATACTGTATGCACATACTGCACTTTATATTCTGTATGAGTTATCGGAGTCAACTCCGATGATCATCAAAGGGACTACGTTACAAGGGAGACAAGCAGAGACAATACAACACAAAAAATGTAAGCTCCAACTTGTTTGTTACAGGACTCTACATGATAGTCAGTGTTTGATTTGTCGGAAGTTTGAAAGATCACTTCGAATAATCGCGTGTCGTATTCTTGCCAGCCATAGATTTTACTTCGAAATATTGACTGTACCTAAACGTATTGTTTTAGTTTGAAATATCAAGAGTTTTTCTAGGATCTGAGCATATACTTCGAATTAGCGAGAGGTTCGTATTATCGAAGGTTTCAATCAGCGAGAGTCGACTGTATTCAAAAATTAATTCTCGTGATCAGAATTTTTTTTTTAAATATACATTTTCCTTAAAACCCATACGTTTTCAAAAATCAACAGTTTCGGCTTTTTTTTATATTCATGGTAATAATCTACATATTTCTGTATTTCATATGTATTTTAATGAACGTCTCGGTTACCAGGTGCCGAACCACAATTGATTTATTTAAATCTTGTGTATTTCAAAAAACTCTTCTTTTAGAATTTTATAGACATATTTTCTGACATTTCAGACTGAAAAGTTTTGGACAAAGATTAATGTAAAGTAGATACTGTGGATATATCTGTTTTTTGGTAATTAATTATATAACTGTTAACTTTCTGTATTCTTTGAGAGAGAGAGGGATGGTTGAATTCGAGAGATAACAGAAAACGCAAGTTCATATGTATACCTTCTTCTGTATTTCTTAAATTTAATCTTATGTATATTTGAATAATTCTTATTGTTTCTGTATTCCTCAAATATTGGCATTCTTGCACGTATAATTATCAATGTTAACTAAGCCCTAAAATATTTCCTTAATGTGGCATTGAAATCCTTGTAAAGTTTTCAATAATCAGTAAGAATTAACGTACTTTTGATATAAATTAAAGAACACCAGTTACTTTTAACCAATGGTTCTGTACACTTTCCAAAATGTACGAAAACAGTGTAGAAAAAAATAAATATTAATACCAGAGAAACAAATTTACTTAAATAATTTACAAATATCCTGCGTTGGAGTACGTTCTAAATTTGTTTTCAGCTCTGCAGGACACAATAATAAATCATACCAAAACCATTTCGTAGAGGCTAGCACTATAGCATCAAAATTGATTACTGATGTAAAATTACAGCATGTAAGCGAAATATCTGTTTCCTTAAATGAAACTTGTTTTGAAATAAATTTTGTCACAAATAAGTGCACATATTAAATTTCAATAACATATATTTGTTTTATAATTTATTCTGAGCTCAGTTATTTATTTTCATCATCTTGAATTTTCTTGTTGGGTAACACAACACTACTTATAATTTCAACAGCAAAGTTCAAAATGTTTGAATTCTTAAAAGAAATTTACATATGATTATTAAAGAAAGAAGAAAATTTTGATAATTCTATTTGATTAATAGTTTTTAATACTATTATTTGAGATAACAAAAATTACGGACGATTACCAATTGGGAGATAACTGTACGCAGCAGAGTTGCAAACAGTTATCTTACATATGCTTACATAGAGGATTATACCTTAGTTTCATCAATCTAAGCTGGCCACAGAGTGTGGTCAAGCGATTTTGTTCCAGATGTTTAATTCGTGCTTGACACGTATTATCCAATTAATAGAACCCATTATTTGTCTTCAACCAAGCGAGCCCTCACGCAGATGGAAGTTGATGGACGTTTGTGATGGGTTGAAAGCATTGTGCGTATGCTGGCCAAATAAAGTCGTCGTCTTATGCAAAAAAATAAATGACCCTTAATTCAAACTTATTGCATGTTAGCTAATACCATCACGCTAAAATGGACTGGATAAGAAATAGTATACATTAACCCATTGGAACAAAATTTTAATTATAGTTCAAGTGTGACGGAAAACAATATTGGTTGTAGGAAATAAGGAAGTAGTGCTTCTTTTCGAAGAGGAACTATGGCGTGTTGCTTGGTAATTAACAGTACGCATAATTATGTATTTCCTTATTTATATGTATAAGTTCCCTTTCAGTAGATAAGTAATCATTTAAAATGTTTGTTAAAAATATACTACTCTGAAAATTTAGGGATACAATTGTGCTTGAACAATGGTATAAATACGGAAAACTTTCAATAATGACTAATTTTGGACAATTTCATTACTAGTACTTTAAAATAATAAAAGATCAGATGAATTAAGCATAATAATTCCAAAGATAACTTGAATTCAATAATGGTTCTTAGGTATCCTGTTTTACAAGTGAGATAATTTTTAAAATGTACATTCTAAGAAATAAACTTTTATGATAGTGATATAAATATTTCCTTGCTGAAAGTCATGCTGTTATTATATTATTGACTTATATACTACCTTTATATATTCGTTTCTAATATTTTTATTTAAAAAGAGAACCTTTAACAGCGTTTTATGAGAAAATAAACTGTCAGTAATGTCTCATTTTGAAAAGGATAAAATATACCCAGATATATAAGTACATCTTAATCTAGTAAAGACTATTAACACCCCTCTCCTTTTCTTTCAAGTTAAAGCTGAATTTATCTCGTTATATAAATCATACTCCTCTATAATGCTAAGATATAAATTCAACTAATAATACAATTTAGTATTCCAAATACGATATAATAATCACAATTTGTGCATCATCACATGGAAAAACTGTTAAGTTGTATCATTCGATTCATATTAATTTTTGGATTATAAGCAATTTACAGCTTATTTTATGATTCAAATTTTCCTAAAATATGTACTTTGATAGCCGAATTAATAGATATTAACACCACTCGTGTATATACTAATAAGTATACCGAAGACCTATTTTGGACAGAAAATAATGTATCAAGCTTTCGTCTTTTCATACGTTGATTTATGAATCAAGTCCCAACCTCGCAATTAAGGTGCGTATCAACAATCATGAATGATAATCTTTATTGTTAGAAGTTTCTTATCACTTGATCGATGAGGGTGGAGGGCGGAAAATTTTTTTATATATCTAAAAGTTTTGAATTCTTTTTTACAGCTTAACTTGATAGTTTTTGCATGAATAAAAATATTTAAATATATTATATCTGAATAAAGAAAATAATTTTTTTCCTTTAGTTGTACTTCAATCTCAATTTTTAACGATATTTTAATATTTTGTAAAAGGAATATATAACCTTTAGGTCAGTGGTCTCCAACTTCCGGTCCGTATATCAAATGGTACCGGGCACGATCAAATGGCACGAGAAACAATAACTTATTGCTTTTAATTTATTTACTTTAGTTCGATTACTTTTTAATTGCTTTTAATTTACTTACTTTAGTTTGATTACTTTTTAATTGCTTTTTATTTACAATTCTCAACGACTATGCCGCGACACTTTTGTGTGCCGCCGAATTCTTAAAGTGTACCGCCATTTTTTTTAAAATTATTGATTATACTCTGAGAAAAAAAAATTAAATCTGGAACCGAATCATTCGGCCGTTTGATAGAAATAAACTAAGGGTATATTAGTGGTATATCTTACTTATTCTTTCGTTGTGTGTGTGTGTTTGTGTGACAGATGGTAGTATATTATAGATAAGTAAAATTCTTTTAAACTTATTGTTGTTGTGTGATTTGTATCCTGGGAACATATGAAATACAAGTAAAGAACAGAAAGCATACAATGCAACAGAAGAATATGCACTTTTATTACAGAGGATGATCCCAGCATAAAACAAGAAGTGCGCTGCTTTCCCTTCGAGACGGAAATCCACATTACAGGTGAAAGATCGACTTCTTTCCCGAGAAAAAGATACAACCATATCTAACTCGGGATTCGAACCCGAATCCACTCGGTTACAAGCCGAGGGTCATAGCCACCATACTGGCTGGGCTTTAAACTTATTTTATTGTTATAATACCGTCAAATTTTAAAATCGTTAAAAGTGTACCACAAAATAAACGGGGGGGGGGCCTAAGAATCACTGTTTTAGGGAAATAACTTTATATTCCATGCTTTATTTTTTGATGTAACTATATTTTATTCTGAAGACATATTTAAATACAATTAAATTAAAATTATCTAACTAAAAGAATCTAAAATATAAAAAAACAAACGCCCTCCCCCTCAGTGGATTTCTTCAAAATTATCAAACGTTAACCAGTCTGCGGCGATAAATAGATTGAGGTGCTCTGCTTTAGATGGGTATATTACTGTCTGATGATTTGCTCTTCACAAGTACATAATATTTGAATCTGTCAATAATACATAGTATCAATAATATGTCTGTTATTCCATTATATTGTGTTACTTTACATCTATCTCTTCACAAATGTTACACATGTAAAATAGATAGTTCAGTATTTTGTAAAGTTAACAAATTCTCCAAAAATATATGAGAGGTAACTCATATGAAAAGGTATGTAATTTATTCTAAAAATATTTTTCATAATTTTTTTTTCTGTTATATAAAACATTAAATACAAAAGTAGAAGATTTAATACCTTATACTTTAGAGTTGTAATAAATACCTCGAAGTGTGTGAAATAAGACAACTTGCGGCACTTGATTTACAAGTAATTTTCAGATTTCTAAATTATCCATTTTTCGGATGAATTTTAGTTTTTCTGTGAAAATTTTATTCCTTTGGAGTAAAGAAAATGTATTGATGTATTTTTACATGTGTACATTTAGCTATAATTAAAGAATTAATAAATTTAGGAAATGCTCTTTTTAAATTTTTTATTTCTAAACCATGTTTGTACTCAGTCTATAATCATGATATTATTTTTAGATGACCGGAATGCTTTTTTTATTCTTCATTTCTCAGCCGGGATGAATCTTTTTTTCATTTTTGAGGTAGTAATGTAGATGCTATATTAAACTTCATTTTTGTAAAGCAAATCTAATTGAAATATTTTAGGGTACCTTAACAAGTTTTTAAATTAATTCCATTTTCTTATATATATACTTAAAAGGATCCCTATCTTTTTATGCAGAGATGGCATCGTGGTGTCTAAGCATTATCTCCAGTTTCTGTGACCGTAGGTTACAAATACATGGTCCACTTGCTTGTAAATATTCTTCTATATTTTTTTAAATTTCGTGAAAAATTCAACTTTCATAAATTTCTTAATTAGGAGAACTGCCAGATTTCCTGGTCTCCAATCTAGGACATAATATCTTCTAGTTAAAATTTACTATTTAACTCAGTACTGTAAATGGATACAAATTAAATGTATGATTTTTGGATAATCGTACTTTTTACATGATTAGTACGAATTTTTTGAGAGTGTGAGGTAAAAAGTTGAATTGTCGCTCAAAATCTCTTTTAGAATTGATATTAATTCAAATTTGCAAATCCTTTTTTTTTTTTTTTTTTTTTTTTTTTTTTTATTGTTGGTTTTTAAAAATGAAAATTAACAAAAAAAAAAAAAAAAAAAAATTAAAAAAAAAAAAAAAATGATTTATGTGAATTTTTTTCATTTTTGTTTAATTTAATTAATAATTTTTCATTTGTGTTCTAGAAAATTCTTCTCATCCTTATTCTATATTCGGTTTCCTGGGAAAAAATATAACTATCCCTTATTACACATTTATTTTAACTAGTTCGCAAATACATATAATATTATGAGATCCTTTACAATTTTTTGTAATTGAAATAATTGGGGAAAACTTCAGTGTTTTTTTAGCTGATTGTTGAAAAAACTTACAAATTCAACGAGTTCTCAAAAATTGTAAAGTTTGTTTTGAAATTTTTTTAATAAATACATAATTAACAATATCACAAAAATATCAATACCTGTTATTCATAAAACTGGATCATATTATTCCTTAAACTAATATTAGTACTGTTTACCGTTTCCATTGTGAATTAAAAAAGCTTTTACCAATACAAATGACTAATTTTTTTTGTTGATTTAAAAATTGTGAGTTATTTGAGTTAATAGGACCATTATCTCGTCTTTCCGTCTTTATAAGAAATCAATATGAGAATATTTACAATAGATATACATGTTGTATTTAATTTTAGATTGTCTTACGACGTAGTGAGGCTAAACTTTTTTCTTTTCAAAACTTTATTATTTTTTTTATTTAATTTTTTTTATCTTTTTTTATCAGTGCTATCCCAATGATTTCTCTATTTAGTTTAGTTATTACACATCTGTGTCAAAACTTTCCCGATGTGTACCTGTTTTACTACTAAATAAATTTAAATTCTGTCTCATTATATACCGATATGTAATTACAAAAGAATACGGACAAAATTAATGAAGTGGAATATTGTGAAAAATATATTTGTTTATCAAAACATTTAGCTTTTTTTTATAAGTAAATAAAAATAAACTCTAAGAGACAAATCAAACAGACAACAAATGAGTTCTGGAAAAAGGATATTGAATAGAAGACACGTAACTGTGACATTAAATTCTGTGTGGAAATTTTCAGAATAAATTGTTTACAATATAAGTTTTGAATAATATTAATGACAATAGTGAATACTAGAACAAACAAACAAAAAAAAAAAAAATATAGAGTAAATATTATTATAAACAATATAAAAAAAATTGAATGAAGTCTAATTTAAAACTGGAAAATTTTGAATAAAGGGACCGACTGGTATTATCTCCCAATTTTTATTAGTCGCTATCACTAATATCGAAACTTGTCATTAATTCCAAAATTAATGCTACATAAATGTTATAAAAACATAATTTATGTAAATACATGATATAATTCACCAGTTAATGCAATTATCATGCTGGATTAAGGATGAAAACGTTATTTCGAACTACAAATAAATCAGATATTTTTACATTATGTCAGCTGCAAAAAATAGGATTATAATTAAAACTTATTTATTACATACTTAAAAGTTAATATTTCTTTTATTCATTTATAAAACCAATATTTCTATAGGAAAAATAAGATACTTTTAATAAATTATTTTTCATAGTTTCAATTGACAGGATATCATCGTCGTTTTGCGTGCTAAGGAAAATTTTAGTTGTTTTAATTCATGATTTTTTCGGAAAAAAAAGGACTTAAAATTTTCTAAATTTATGAACAAACGAGATAATTTCAATATTTGCGTAATGGGCTAAATTCACTACGGTCGCATGATAAATGAAACCACGTGATCTCAATTGAATCCAAAACTTAACATTAGACTTATTCCTGTTCTACTTTCTAAATTTAAGTAAAATTTCAAATTGGGTAATTGCATAAAAATGTTCAAATGTTAGAAACTTCAAAATATTTTTCAAAATTTAAAAATGACTCATATATTGAATATGTATTTTTAAAACAAGTACAAATTTTTTATCTATGAGTGTTACTATTATTGTCCAAAAATATTTTTAAAAGAAAGTTTTTGCAAAAAGCAAAAGTTGGCAGCAGCCAGGCTCATGAATTGATTGCCTGGAAACACGTGATTGCTCTTATCATGTGACTATGGCGTCATATAAACTAATGAGCTGATTGGCTGAAAACATGTGATTGCAGTTATAGTGTGACAATGATGTCACATGAATTTAACTCATTGAAATAATTCCTGAACCTTAATTTTTTCAAAAAATATATAAGGTAATAACTGATTAATGCCTTAAATGGATTCGCGGATTGCTCGCTGTGTTTTCTGATTTGGAAACAAGTAATTATACTTATTTTCTATATATATACATAATGCTTGTTTTTAATTTGTAAGCATGTTCTTTCCACATGGGATTTTTTAAGTAGATTCAGTGAAAATTCAAATATTTTCTTGCAAAGAAAGTAAATTTCGGATTTTTTCCCCATTCGTGCGTAGACTTATTTTTTTAAATGTAATAACAAAACTAAGGTATTTTCGTCAGTGCAATTTAATTTCTCATCAAGCACGTGAAAAGATCAGATTTAATTTACTTTCTCCTGAAAATAGGTCAGGAAATTAGCATGAAAACTGTGAAGACGATAATTTGTGGCATAGTGTTTTCGCACAGGAATGCTGCAATTTCGTCTCTTATAAGAGACTCGTTTCTTTTTCTTTGAATTGACATCACGCATATTTTTTGAGGCATTTTAGATTGTCCTTTTCACTCCTTGCTGTAAGTGGTGGAAATTATTACTTTTCTTTTAATTAAAAATTCGTGGCTTATTAGAGCGAGTTTTGAAAGAACTTTTTTTTAAAAAAATGAATAAATTACCAGTTTTTATTTAATTTCTGAGATCTTAAGGATTTATTTTTGAAATTCTTATTCTAAAATCCAACTTGCTTTGTTATAGAATTTTTGAAAAGAATTACTGCATGAAATCATTTTTCAAGGCTTTGATTAGCAGAAAAATGTGTTAAGATATAATTATTAAAAGCAAAAGTGGAGAAAAAACGTATAATGATAACGATTTTAATAATATTTTTCTTTAGGGATTTGATTATGCATGCATATATATATGAATGGTTATTATTATTGTTTAGAATTTTATGAATTTCCAGTACAGAAAAACGCTATTTTTTTTCTTATTTCTCAATGAATTTCCGTCATTTTTCTTTTTCTATACAATTTTAAATATACTCAAGCATTAACTTAAAATTATTCCCCCATTTAAAATACTTCTTTAGCTAAAATCATATTTTTAAAAACAGTTACGAGTTTAATTTATTGCAGTTTTTTAGTTAATTATGTTATCTACAACATCATAAAAATTACAACAATGCTTTGTTTACATTCATATTAGTAATAATTTGTTCGTTCCGTGCCGTTTGATTTAAATAAAACCGGGATCTGGTGAAAAGATTCTAAGCATTTTAATCCTATTTGCTTGTTTTCCTTTCCCCTAAAAACCATGTTCATCATTTCTGTTATTCATTTATGTTACAATATTGAAAAATCATTCATCTTTTCATAAACATGTGTTTTTTAATAATAACTTGAACTTGCGTGACTATCTTTCTATAGTACGTGCAATTTTAGAAAAATATAAATTTGAATGAAATGAACTCGAATTTTTTTAATTGATTGTTTCTTTTTTACCAGTTATTTCTTGTTATAATATCAAGAAAAACAAGAGAACTATTGAAGGTTTATATATCTAGGTACTTCAAATTAAATATGAAACTCTTTCGTTATGCTTCGGAATTTCTAGCGTTTTACAACTGTAAAAGAAAATTCAATCCCTCTGCTCATCTTAACAGCAATTCGTTGAAATTAATTTAATTAACTCTTGTATTATAAAATTTTGGAGAGTTATATCAGTCATATCGCGATATTCTTATAATGGCTTAGCTATTATTGAAGAAATTTAATTAAGCCCAAAACATAACATGAAGATCTATATTTATGTCTAGTCAAGAAATTCATTGTTATATTTTTTGGGGTCTTATATCTCTCATGTAGTATATTGAAACACGTTTTATTTGAATTTGTCTGTAAAGATATAGTTAAAATAAATGCACTACGCCAAACAACACAAAATCATTGAAACCTGTGGAACTGGAAAATACATTAGCAAGTTTCATCAAAATATTCTGAAGAAATCAAAATTATGAAAGACGTTAATTTTGAATTTTGGTACTTAAAAAGATAATTCCATCAAGAAACGTTCAAATTTTAGCATAAGTATTTTTATTTTCCAAAATAGAATTCGGTTATACTAAAAAATTGTCTAACAGACGTAAAAAAATTCATATACAAACAAGATAATTATTATGAGGAATAATTCATTTTCACTAGCTTAGAATAATACTATCTTCTAATAATTTTTTTATTTCTGTTACTTATTATTTTGAGTATACTTTTAATCGCACATTTATTGAAGTATAGAATGCGAGGAGAAAATTTTTTTCTCTAATTCTAGCTCATACATCAAAATTACTTCATTACGACCGGAAAACGAAAAAGCATTAATACACACACACACACACACATATATATATATATATATATATATATCACTTTGTAGCGTTAAAGTAAAGTTCGATTTTCAGGAATTCGATTGATTTCAAAAAGTATCGTTCTCTAAATCCTTGCTTAAAATGAATGAATTCATTTTTCGGAGGAAAAAATTAGACCGTATTATAAGTAGCATTGTTTGCATTCAAAACGGATTAAAGGAATTATTTTCTACATTCACATAATCGCTTTAAAGTCATAAATATTTCTTAAGAATGATAAATTACCAAAATAGAATGATTCTTGAGTACTATGTTAAATATTTCCTGTTTTTAGTTTTAATTGACAGTTTTCTTGTATTTTTCTACACAAAATATATTAAAAAAGCAATTAATATTCATAAAAGGCACAGATTTATTGTATTGTATTTTAAACTTTACTTTTATGATACAAAATAACAAACTTTATTTATGATTCGGCTTTTGTACTGAACAATTTAATGAAAAAAAAAATTTTAATAGATGTTAGAATAAGTAACACACCAGTAATTAATAATTAAAAAACTTAAATTGTATGCAAAAATTTTAATATCAAAAAGGGTTTAAAAAAAATGATTTTTTTATGAAGATAACTATACATATTAGTGCTAATAGTCAAAAATGGGTATTTTCTCGTTTTTTTTACATGATATTAAGGTAGCCTTCAACGTTCAGAGCCATGATTTTGAAAGAGATAATGTATATACATATAAAATTGTTTTAAGAATATTTTTACGATAAAAAATGAATTAAAGGCAATTTTTTTGGCAAAAAATGAAGAAATAATGGCATATTTTCAAAATTTTCTTTTTATGAAAAATGCTTCTATAATGATAATATTTTGCCTATATATATCCGAGACTTTTCTGCGGAGACTGAATTAGGATTTTTGAAATATATAATTTGAAAGTGGATATATTCTTATTTTAATGCACCACAATAGCACCGCTTATTATTTCAGTTGATAGTAACTATGAAAATATTGTGAATGTTTCCTAACTTTAGGCTTTGTAGAGGTTTTGGTCATATATAAACAAAATATGCGTATTGTTGATGCGTTTTTCATAAAAGAAAAATGTTTTGAAAATATGCTATTCTCTTTTTTCTTCATTTTTTGCCATAAAAATTTCATTTGAATAATTTTTAATGAAATAATATTCGTAAAACAATTTTATATGTATATTGTAATTCCTGTGATACTAAAATATATGTATTATTCATAAATACATTCTTTCAAAATCCTGTTTTCCGAACGTAGTACGTATTCCTTAAGTGGTTGAAAAATCAAATGTTATGCGAATACCTCATGAAAGCAAAATGCATCCATTTTTGTTTATCAGTAAAATTACAACGTATTATTTGCAGATAAATTTGCGGGATCAAATAAGTCTATTACATATTGTTCACTTTCAGAATCGATGCTATCAATTGCATCATACTTATCGACTGACAACAATCATTGTTAATTTTTTTTCTATTTCGACACTTACATTCATTGAGCCTTGCGCTTATGTCAAGGTTTCGAACTTTAGCATTCAGTAGTGAGCTATAATTAGGTATGATTACTTGAAAGAATACATACGTTATTTGTTAACTTACTAAAGTCAATGATATATACTTCAATCGCTTGTTAAACAGCCAAAGAATTCATATGCTTAACAACTGTGATAGTATCAAGGTCTATACGCAGAGAAACTCTATAATTTCAGATGCAAATACTTCTTCAGAGAACTGAATTATTGTATCCTTTAAGCACATAATTTATTGCTACAGTGGATTACTCTATCAGTACTAACTATTACCATTACTATTACTTACTATCAGGAACGTTATCAGTAATTGCCCTCATTTTATTGTTGTCTAGTTTTATAACGAAAACTGGATCAAGGTGTGCTAGTATTTTATGATGCATCAAAATCAAATAAATTACCCCAAAACAAACGTGTGTGTTTATTATTTTATAGATAGTTACTTCTACGATTTTTCATGAAAAACATTTTCATATTAGAATGATCTAAAAATTTTTTAAAAAACATTTTTTGATTTTAATGTTAAAAATCAAATATATTTTATATTTAAATATTATCTAGGATTTATGAAAACAAAGATTTTCAATGAGCTTAATTCATGAGTCACATAATAGATGCATTTACGAGTTCTCCTTTGAATTTAAAACTGACATTAGATTTTTACTTGTTTTTCTGCCAGTAAAATTCAGATAAATTTTCAAATTTGATAGTTGGATAAACGTGTTCAAATATTAGGACTCTTCAAAAAGATTTTCAAAATTAAAAAAAAAAAAAAAATTCTTATTATACGTGTACTTTTAAACCACGTACAATTTGTTTCCCTATCGTCGTTCTTATTATTGTTAAATATGTATATTTTAAAAGAAAGTATCTGCAAATTCTAAAAGTTGGCAACATCAAAGCTCGTGAATTAATTGGCTGGAAACACATTTGCTTTTATCACGTGATTATGACGGCACATGAATTTATGAACCGATTGCCTGGAAATATGTGGTTGTAGTTATCATGTGAGCAATGACGTCACATGAACTTAACCCATTACGTAAGATATATTAAACTCGTCATATTAACAAATACAAAATATGTGATATCAATACAAGCAAAACTCTTAATTAAATAAATGGAAAATATTTTTATAACAAATTTATCCTTAAAAAAAAATGAATTCCATTATTCATCTTTTAAAAAAATTCTAAGATATAGTGCTACATAAAAATTATTGGAAGAGAAATAAAAGAAGGAACAGAAATGTAATACAAAAAATTGCATATACTTTTCATGTGCATGTCTCATCGTAAGATTTTAATTTTTATTCGTTATAGTATCTACACTAAGAAATATGTAGCATTATGAAATATGCAAATACTATTTGTTTACTCTTAACAACGCAACGTGTTTAGGTTTGGATGAATTTTAATCTTGGTTAAGGCATCGGAATGTATAATTCTGTGCGAAAAATTCTTTTTAACGTTGCTGAAATATCATTAAACTACTTGATCGCTGTACTGAAACATTCACAAAAAGGAAGTTTAGAAAGATATACGATTTTTTTACTGTAATGAGATATTTTTCATTCTTAAACAGCTTAATACGTTCTCAGCTTGGGACACATTTTCGAAAAAAAGTTTCATAATTGATCGATTATTTTGTAATTTGCAGTAAATTTAACTATTTCTCCCGCATTTTTATGCGTAAAAAAATTAGAATTTTTAAGGATTTGAGAGGAAAGTTGTTGATATTTTTCTCTGTATATATAAAAAAGTTTTCTGTGATGTAATAAATTTATTGCATACTATCGCAACAATGCCAACGTTCAAGATAACTCACCAAGTTGGCAACCCCGATTTCGTATGTGTCGTACTTGCTGAACTGACAACCATTTGCTTCATTTCATGGTTGCGATTGTGCATTATTGCAAGCTCTCGCAGAGAAATATCGCAACGATTGCCTAGACTGGAATCGACGCGTGAGAAGAAAGTCGTTGTCTCATACGAAGACTTAACTTTCCAGGAAGGTACAAGAGCTGCAGATTTATCAAAATCTTTATCGATGAAGTTTTGAATGATGCAGCTTCAGTGATGATTTTAAATGAAGAGAAGAGCTAAGAACGAGTTTTGTGGTGGGAAAACAAATAAATAGAACTACATGATACTTGTAAATTATAGTTTTACAATTTCAGCAATGAATATGAACAGTTGTATAATTTAAACAACGGGGGTTGGCCAACCTTAGGTTGATAGGGAGTATCCCCCCTCAGACTTTTCTTTCTCTTTAAATAGGAAGTAAAAGGAAAACATAATGTCTTCAAAATAGCAAGTAATTCGCAGAAACTTTGACTAATGCATATTTTTATGATTTATTCTAATTCAGCATCAACAGAATTTCATTTTACATTTACATTCAAAAACTAAAATTTTCAAATAAATACTTGAATATTAAATAGAACAGAATTAATTTCGAACGTTTGATCGACTATCTCAGAAGAAGAAACAATACCAATAGAAAAATTCTTTTAACTCTAATCTTTCCAAAATTAGTTCTACTGACCGTGAGAGCATGAATGAAATTTTACAGTGACACCTGTCAGTAATTTTGAGGCTAACAATACCGAAAATATTAAAAATTAATAAACAAATCGAACCTAATTTCTCAAAATGGAAGATATCACGCGAAAAAAACCAGTTTCTTTGCGTGCGAGATCTCTTTTACAAATGAATGCCGACAACACTTTTTTTTTATTAATTCTTTTGAAAGCAATTTTATCTTCTGTATTTCCTCCTTGACGGGTGTTCGAGTTTCAAACATAGCTGCCCCTGAATATTTTTAAGGTCACTGGAATCCATGCAAAAATATTTCTTGAATAATTTAAATTTTAAAGTCAATGTGGTTTTAAAACACGTGTTTTTTTCGCCATGTAATATGAGGTGTAAGTGGTGTAATTCCTTCTGATGAACAAAGACTAGCTTATTTTTTGTGAATACTTACCTTGAAATGTAAGTAATTGATTCGAGTAATGCTCAGGAAATCACATTTACTAGGTAAGGTCAATTAATGTAATGTGACTGTTATAAAAATAAATGTGAATAATGGGTTTGCACACATAATGATGGGAAATTTCTTTAATTGTTAGCAAAACTTCAAAAGCAGAGGGAAATGTTTATTGTATTAAATATTAAAGTACTAAAAATGGTAAATGAACATATTTCTAATTTTCAGCTAAATATGAATATTATTGTTATGAGATATTTTTGCTCCTATATTCACGGATATTCAATTATTTATTAGTAGATGTAATTAAGTGCCTCATTATGAAGAGAATCTAACTATGAAGACCGAGATAGGTCAAAGTCACTTCACAATTTAAAATACATATTTTCTTCTAAAAATTAAATATTTTTGTGTTTTTTCAGAATTTTAAAATTAAGTCTTTGGATTTTAATTATGCATAAATATATAATCTTGATACCTGTAAAAATTACCTAACATCATTATATCCAAATATTCTTTTATTCTCACTAAAAAAGTTTATATGTGCCTTTTTTTAAAGAAGAGGCATAAGGTTTTTCTCCAAGATCTCTAGTTGAATCATACTTTTGCTAGTAAGTCTAAAATCACTGCTCAATTCGAAATCATATCGTCACATATAAATAAATAAATAAACAAGTAATACAGAAACTGCCATGCAAATTATAAAGAAAAACACAACAGCATCTACAAATTGGACTCCAATGCTCTTTTAAGATATGTTACCTTCCAAACCCAGCTCAACGAAATATATGATCCAGATCAGTGATACTTAACCTGCGGCCCGCGGGGCGCATGTGGCCCTCCGGCCTTTTCTGAGTGGCCTGTTCATTTGGCCCATTGCACTAAGAAATTCAATTATTGGAGAACAATGTACTAAAAATTTAGCGGGAAACTATTAATCAAGAAACCAAACATGAATTTTGCTATCAATTTGCTTGTATTAATAGTGAAGGTTATAGAATGGAAGTAAGAGGCTTGGTCATAGAAATTATCTCATAACTCAGTAAAAAATGCATAAAAATAAATATTTGTGTGTGTGTTTGATGGATATATAGGTTAATATAGTATTAAAATATAAAAGCCACAAAAATGAGTTTTAATATTATAATCAATTTTGCCTTATCCAATGTTGCTTTGCTCTTCTAGTGCGTTTTTTTCCCATTATCTTCCTGTTGCGGTTCTCGTGAAATACCTGTCATGTATCATACCTCTGTCGGCTCATCGGAAAAAAAGGTTGAGTACCCCTGATCTACTAGATACATATTTTAGTTCACATCTTGTAGAGGCGTAAATTTCGGTATAACGAATTAAAGATATTTTTGGAATGAAGATATTTAGGTTGAAAGGCATTAATAGTAATTTTTTTTCTACATTTTAATCAACATTTTTCAGGAAATTAATTTTGAAACACAGTAAATGAGTCCATTTTTTTATATTTTGCCAAACTAATTCATGAATTTGCCTGAAAAGATTGAGTTTTAATCTCATTTTGTAGCACTATTTTTTTAAGGAATGTTTTTACATAAATAAATTTAAATAATACATTTAAGCGAAAAAGAAAAATGTATTGTATAAGAAACCCTACTGATATTTCCGGAAAAATATTTTTTCTGAATAAATCAAGTTAAAAACCGTTTCTTTCATCATATTTATTGATATCGTATTTGATTCAGAAAACATATATAAGGTTTGATGATTAAATAAATAGGTTTACATATTAGTATACTTCAAAACGCGTCCTGTATCAACTAAATACATTGTTGTATCTAAAATTTGATACATTTCATTCTTGCTTCATGCGAATAAGTTCAGTAAAATGTATAAAATGTGCTGTAAACTGCCTGGTAAATTAAATTCTAAGTTTCTATATTCATTTCTGTACTAAAAAAGATATATTGTTGGCATTTAATTGGGTGTGTGTTTATTTTGAGATATACAAACCCAGTAACAGTATAATTAACATTTTTTACATTTTTTAAATACAAAATGAACCAATTTTCTATTCAAAATTATATTAAAAACCACAAGCATGATTGTTTTTATATAGAGGCACGTCTATAAGTGTAGAGTAATTAAAACTTATTTCTATTCAATTACAATAAAAGTGAAAAAGCATTAAAATTTTGTTTTAATTATTCTATTAAAACCTCCAGAAATATTATGCATCAGTGCATGTCTTGAGAATGCACTCAAACTAAAGATTCAAAATGTCAATTATTGACTAATGAACTTATTATTAATGTACTCTGTTAACACCATTCAAGCATGTTAACATTATAATGGAAATTAGTGATAAGGTTAAGTTTTTCCATTGCAATGATCTAATTTTCTGATACGAATTTGATATTCCTTCCTTAAATGCCTGATTTGCGTTAATAGTTGTTTATATATATCAGTGTAACTCCATTACTTTAGTAAAACGAAAGCTAGTTACTTTAGAGTATGTACTAATTAAAATATTTGTAATAAAATATGTTGAAAAGATAAGAGAATAATACATTCAACTTCAATTTTTTATTCGCACATTCATGCAATTTTGTTACAAATCTTGTGAAATTTGAAACATCAATATTATGAAGTCGATGAAACGCGCAGTGATATTATGTAATTTAATATTATTTAAATATTATAAATAGTTTCAATAACTAACATAAGGCTTAATATCAGAAGAATTAGGGATTAGTATTCAATAAATAAATATTTACCGTAAAATCCGGCGTATAACGCACACTTAATTTTGATCGAAATTTACGGGTGCGCGCTATACGCCTGCTACAAAAATGATAGCTTCAAAAATAAACAAAATAATAAGCATAAAAAAAATAGAATACTTCTTATTTAAAAGAAATGACATACCTAATGAACTTAAGGGGTTATAGTTCTAAAATATATTATTTTTCCAAAAGTCTGGGATAAGACCTCGCATAAATGACTTCAAAATATAAGAGCATTGCCCTTGTACAATTCAGGTTCCTTCGTAAAAAGGGAGGTGCACGTTATACGCCGAATATACCTAAAAATTTTTTAAAAAAGAAGCTTGAAAGTGTAGGTGCGTGTTATACGCCGGATTTTAAGGTAATTACTGCAAATTTATTTTTATAATTTTTTTTCTTAATTTTTGATAAATACTATACTTAACACATTTTTACGCATAAAGCATAACATGACAAGTAAAAAAAAATATTCGACATTAAGCAATGTATTTTAAGTGTTACTCTCAAGCACAAATAATGTTTACAAATATCAAATATTTGCTTTTTTCTCGCTTTTAGCTATTTTAAGTCCGTTGTCAAGTTTTTTATGCTGACAGACGTTTCGTTATTTGCACTTTTCGTTTTTATTTTATAAAAAGAAAAACATATCTTGTATTGTTTTATCATTGCGAATTTATGATGGGTGATCAAATGGAGCAAAACATATACAATTGATCTAAAGAGAAAAAAAAAGAGAAATTGCCCTTTTATTGCGTGAGAACAATATATTTATCGCACAGAATGCGTTTGGAAAAAATTCGTATGAATTATAGCATTTCGTAACCTAATGCTCAGTGTCAAAAAAAAATCTACTTGTATCGATAATAAGACAGAAAGAGACAGAAAACCTATTTGGAAACATTTAGCATTATTTTGCTCTAGAATTTAGAACTTTGCTCTATTAATTTTCACTTTCGTATCAATCTCTGCAGCAGTCAACCTTAGCTTTCGTTGGTGTCATTACGCTTTCATTTCCCTCAATAGCTAGGTAAATAATAGCTTTGTGAATTACACTCTAAGAATGTCGAGAACAAAGTACTAACACATTGATCAACCGTTTTTTTTTTTGAGAATGCTCTTTTGTTTGTATTAGAAGGAACATTGAATTTTTTTATTGTTATTTTGAGAGTGCATATCGATTATTTTGACAAAAAAAAAAACAAAAAATTAAAAAATATTTTTTTCCAAAAAAGTTTGCTTTTTTTACGAACGTATCTTTTCAACATATCATTTTATGATTTATTTTCTGAAGGAAAAATGGATATCGTATAAATGTCTCGTAAATAAAAAAAATAATTATATCTATTTTGGAAATAGATTGAAAATTTTGTACTTATATGTTAACGGAATACAGCTTTTGCAACATATGATCTGTGTGAAAATACAAAATAACCATTTAGCTCTTTAAAGTTCTTGTTTTTTTGTTAATTTTTGTTTTCAGCGCTTGTTTTTTTTATTTTGTATTTTTATTTTTTTCCGGTGAGATTATACTATGTTATATTTATTCTGTTCACATTAAATATGTTGTTATTCAGATTAAATCACTTAAGCATGACTGGTTTGGTCGGATCACTGACGCTTTGGGTTATTTACGGCAGCTTGGAGGTTATCGTTGAAAGAAGACCGTAAAACTAGTTAGAAAAAATTCCATCCAAGTATTCATTTCGGAATCTCTTATTTCTAAAACCAAACATACTCAACAAAAAGCTTCGAAAGTTTTATCTGTTTCACGTAGGTTTTGTCTTTTATGTAGAAATCACTGTTTTGTAGAAAATCATTCTTTTATGTAAATTGATTTATATATACATTTCTTTTTTATTACAAGACATTCAAACTTAGCAGTTCAAATACGTATCTAAGCAAATTTAGTAATATTATTAAGCTGGAATTTATATGAGTTACCTTGTAATATTTCTCATAATAGAGTATAATCTTATTAAACTCTGAGTGTCCGTATTTGAGAGTTTGTGACCGGAACTCGACTTAACAGAAGAAGTCGCCATAACACAAAAACTCTTGGAAATAACTCTGAACACAAATGATCAAGTTAATTAATTAGTTAGAATACTGTCCATAAACAAGGGTAACTCAGAATAGAGCTAAAGCAATAAGAACTCACTTATCTTAAATACTTGAAAACACTCAGAACTGTATCTCCCACGAAACGGCAGAAGCTCCATTGTTTGCAATGATGTCTCGAACCTGACGTTCAATAAGATTTTCCCCCCCCCCCGAAAACTTTTCAAAATGGAATTCACTGTCAAACTCAATAAGTATCTGGATATAGGCTAAGAATTTCTAACTACCCTTAAAATCCGGCGTAAAACGCACACTTTTAACACAAAAATATAAAATCGAAATTTCAGGATGCGCGTTATACGCCAGGTATAAAAGTGTGAGAGCTTTAAAAATAATAAAAAAGATCATAGAAAAAATTAAGGCTTCTACATATATCGAAACACTGTATATCTAAAAGAAATGGCATTCCTTATGAACTTAAAGGGTTGAAATTCTAGAAATATATACTACTTTTTCTAAAGTTTGGAATAATACCTCAAATAAATGACTTCAAAGCAACAGCATTGCGCACGTGCATCACAGGTTTCTTTGTAAAAAATAAGAGGTGAGCGTTATATGGCGAATATATCTAAAAATTATATATATAAAAATTGCAGCTGGAAAGTATAGGCGCGCATTATACGCCAGATTTACGGTAGTTGATGAATCTAAATCTCAAACTGCGGAAGAGAAATTCTTAGCGTTGCTATTTGCTAACTTCTCAACTGACAACTATCAGCTATGAATTCTCACCATAACATTTCAATTTTTTTCACTGTTATATTTTAAAACTTTTTTTTTATTTCTAATGGTCTGCGGATTGGTGTTTTACCATTGCAGACCTAGTACATTCCCCGGAAGCTGGTATCGCCGCAGGTAATTCTGACGCCCAGTTTCCTTCCTAGTGGGAGGCAGATATTCTAAAATTAATCTGTATATTCTATTTCTCCACTAAGGAGGTGAAAATTAAATTTTAAGCAAAACCTTAAGGAATGAATATTACCGCATGTTACTTTTTAAGAGGAAACCTAGCAAGATAGCCCACTAGAACCTAAAAAAGTTATTTCATGCTTTTTATAATAATACCATGCATTTTCACTGCTTATTCATTATTTTATTGACTTAACGAAAAAACTGATAAAATAATAAACTATAACATAATATTTTTCCTTTCATAACAGTACTATTCAAAGAATTTTATATCAATGAATTTTGTAAAGTTAGATGTTTTATATTTGTTTTGTCATTTCAAAAGATTAAGAAAAGACAGAAAATATTTCTTTGAATATTAATTTAATGTATGAAAAATTCATAAAAATTAAGAAATCTAAATTCTTATTATATATGTGACGGATCTATACGCGACCTTAGAACTAATCCTCTTGGGAAATCTTTGGGCTATCAATTCGCGTTATTCACAACCAGCCTTTCGGAAGAAGAGAACTTTGATATGTAAATTAACTTACTATAAATAGGCGAGGTTTTCTAGCTTGGGCGAAAGAAGGAGCGGATATATACTCGAGACAGGTGAGATTGATATTAAAGGTATAATATTTGAATTATAGAGCTTTGATTATTATTAGAAGGAAACCTTAAAGTGTGACGATTGTTCACTAGGATTGAGTTTAGATTGGATTAAATCGGATAATAAGTTAGATCCTGAATAAAAAGAACGATCCAGTTTGTTAGTCGACTAATCGCTTACGTGTTACTGTCGTTGTTCCACCTTCACAATTTTCATTGAGATATTCTCTTAATATTATTAGCTGAAATTGTGTCTCTTCTTAGTGCTGAAATAAATAGATTAGATTTGAATCATGTCGAGTGTTTTTTTCCTCCCCCCCCACACATCTAGGTGCTCGCGAGAGAGGCGCGGGCATCTTACATATATACGAACTAGCTATTATACCCGTTCTTCGCACGGGTGAATTGAAAAATTAAACAATACAGATTGAAGGATAAAGAAATTTTTAATGAGTTAATTTTACGTGAATTGCAAATTAAGCAAAAAAAAAAAGCTTTTTGCATATCTCAGTTGAATAAAAAAAACCCTGTTTGTTAAATTTTAAGTCTGTAGATCTATTAGCTGATAAAAAGGATTTTTTTTTATCTATAACTCCCCGTAACTCTCTTGTGGGTCGATTTTTGAAAACTCCTTTCTAAGCTGATCTCTGCTCAGCAAAAGTAACATATTGTTACAAATTTTGTGTAATGGATGCTTAACATAGTATAAATAATTTATATCTGGAAGTGTAATACGTGTTAATATTACTTTTTGTTGTATTTAGTTTATTTTAAAATTGTAATCAGCCTCACGTTCAAGCTTTCGCAGTTCCTGGCGCCTGGCGTAGACAAAACAAAATGCAAAGTTTTGCTTCTCAGATAAAAGATAGATATATGCTGTCGCGGTCTTTTTTGCAGATGGCAGAGAATTTTTTCCTACTTATTTGACAATTATCGTTATATTTTGGACACTTCACACAATCTCTTTATAATTTATAGCCTATGTGTTATTCTGAGGTATAAGCTATATTATTGCAAAGTTTCATTAAAATCCATTCAGTTGTTTTTGCGTGAAAGAGAACCAAACGTCATCACAAACACTTTCACGTTTATAATATTAGTAAGGATTTAAAATCATCAATCTAATAAACACAAAAACTGTATTATTTTTCGTCAGTACACTTCGATTCGAATAACCAGGTACTTGCAATGCCCCTCCAAATGTCGATAAGATAATTTACAACTTTTTCTCTTCATGGAGTTAAAATAATTTTCCAGGGAATTTTTTTTTATTTACAGTTAAAAACTAAACTTAATTGGGAAGTAAAATTCAATGAAAAAAATAGGACATTGATAAAAAAAAAA
The DNA here is from genome assembly GCA_019973955.1 of Trichonephila inaurata madagascariensis. Taxonomy (NCBI): domain Eukaryota; kingdom Metazoa; phylum Arthropoda; class Arachnida; order Araneae; family Nephilidae; genus Trichonephila; species Trichonephila inaurata. The sequence continues at coordinate 193,713 of BMAV01009619.1, read as the reverse complement.
GTCTTATCGGTTTGAGAATAGTAATTGAAACAGTGTTTACTTTTATATATACATTTTACCATTTACTGTAATACTTTTAAGAATAGATACAGTAATTGGTAAAAATTCTTACTTATGCTAATAAAAATACAGAACTTTTTGAAACGTGAAAGAGTCCATTTTAAATACCTATGCATCCAATTCTGCCGAGAAAGCACGTGTTTTGTTCGAAAGTCGCATATTTTTGCTTATAAAATGGGAGCAGCTTTTCTGGCAAGCACGTAATTTTCTTATCAGATCTTCATTTGTTAGAATAAAATGCAAATGAAGTAGTAGAGTAATTATCCTTGGGGAGAAAACGTTCTTTTCTTGTTCCATAGAACGTTTTCACCCAAAGGTAAGCGCGAAGCGTAAAAAGCTCCTGGAATGATAACATCATTTATTAAAAAATTATTTTCAAGTGATATATAATACATTTTTTTACGTGTTTATGGTTTAATCAAATTAAATTTTTGATACTGATTCTCATAATAAAGAACTTTAAGAAATTAAATAGGAATACAAACTTGGACGAGTTCTTTATGAAAAGAGGGAAGGTCGGATGTTAATCAAATGAGATTGACATCTTGCTAATATTTCGCAATTACGATTTGAATAATTGAGCTTAGCCTTAGTAGTTAGGAAAAGATTGCTATGCGATTGAGAATAGTTATGAAGCATTCATGGTATAATTATTTTAATTTATCAATTTCAATTACACTGCTGCAATGTCAGTCATAACGTGTTTATTCAGGTTTAATTTTTGATCTCCACTAAATGTATCAGAAGTGAAAAACAACAACAATTGAATGTATATTGAATTGAAAAGAATGCCGAATTATTATTCATTTCTATTGTCAATGGGCATGTGTTATTTAGGAATACAAATTAAAAATTTTATTAAATGTTTATCTTTCACCTTGGGCCAGTTATTAATTATTCAAGAACATGTAATAAATGGGATAGTTTAATGAGTTTTATGAAACATTTTTGTTTATATATTGTTTTTGTTGAAACACTTACTTGTTCAATTTTTTTTGTTTTTGTTATTTCTAATCTTATCCGAACGACAGTGTTATAACGGGGTCCACGAAAAATTCACAACGTGGTAGGAGTCGAGATTACTTCTATTGTTAGCCGCAGCTTTGAGCACAATGTTTTGGCTCTATTCCACCCCAATTTTGAGTGATGGTTGGGAAGTTTTCCTCCTCTCTTACACTTCCTCTAAACTCTCGAGAAGATTTTTGACTCGATGAAAATTTAGAGTTTAGAGGCATCAGATCATGGCAGGCATGTCATGAGTTCGAGCCAAGTACCACTAAAGACCCGCCGTGTAGGGCAGCTATTCACGTTAAATCTGTCGAGAGCTGAAACGTCCTCCCGTTGGTGTGGTGTGGTAGTTAGGCGAGGGGTGCCAGCTCAGGTGTCGTCCACGTCACTTGATCATGGTTCAAATTTACGTGGTCCATCGCCAAAAGCCCTCGTGTAGCTGAACAGTGCGACGTTAATATTCAATCAATCAATCAATCAATGAGATCATGAGTTCGAGCCCAGTACCACTAAAGACCCGCAGTGTAGGGAAACCGATGCACGAAAAATCTGTCCAGAGCTCAAACGTCCTCCCTTTGGTGTGGTGTGATAGTTAGGAGAGAGGGGTGCCAGGTCATGTGCCGTCCTCGTCCCTTGACCTTGGTTCAAAATTACGAGGTCCGTCGCCCAAAGCCCTCGTGTAGCTGAACAGGGCGACATCAATATTCAGTCATTCATTCATTCGAAATTCAAATGCAAGACCTTCGACATAGCTGTCAGCGTCGCTATACTTTCTGGGTGGCCTCTATATTTGATATATGCTCGTATAACAAATAAATATTAAAACCTGAATAAATAGAAATATTTCTTCTATTGGGCAGCATTCATTTAAATTAAATGTCATTTATATGGGTTTTAGGTTTATTTTAAGAGTTTGTTCACACAAGAAAAATAAATATGAAGAGAGAGAGAGAGTATACTAGTTTAGAATTGCTGTTCATGTAAGAACAATGAATATTTGATATTCTATATTTAGGCTTTTTTTGGTTAGAGTTGTTATTGCACAGTTCATTGTTGATTTTATTTATGCTCTTCCAATATTCAAGAACAATAGCTCATTTTCTTTTCATAAAAGCTTCAGCTCTGTTTATTTTGAGTATTGAAAAGTTAATCAATTGTCGGAAAGTTAAAAATATGAGTTTTGTGGAGAATAGCAATTTCATAGAAGTATTATATGCAGAAAGTATAGTAACACAATCAAAAGGGAAGCAATTTCTTAGTGAAATTTGGATCACAAAAGCCTAAAAACACAATGCACGCCAATTTCTTATTTAGTTAATAAGTTTTTCTGAGAAAAATTGGTATTATTTTTAAATAAAACATTAAACGCAGAACTTCCACAAACTCTAAAAAAATAAATTGTATTTGGTATCGAAGATATAGTAAATGTAGGAATGATACGTACAATAAATTTCAAAAATATAAAATAGTGAACAATAAAAAAGGGCTAAATAGATAAGAATAAACTACATAAATATACCACAATAAATTATGTTAAGCTATTTAAGTACACTGCAATATTAAACTTTATGGTCATTCGATTGACGGATTCGAATTCTGGTGCCACTGAAGACCCACTGTGTAGAGGGTGAGGGCTCATGCACGTTAAATCCTTCGAGCTCAAAGTCATCTTATTGACGTGGTGTGATAGTTTGGTGAGAGAGTGCCTACTAAGGTGTTTCCCTCTTCAGTTGATCGAGGATCGTCACCAATAGGCCTCATGTCACCTTTAAATGCGACGTTATAATTCACTCTCTCGTCCATACAATACTAAACTTCGAAAAATATTAGCATAGTTGCACGTTTGATTAAATTTTGAATTTAAAATTTCAATTATCTTACTGATGTATCAATACATTCTATACAGAGTAATAGGTCTGCAATGAGAATAATAATAATAATAATGTTTTCACTGTTATAACATGAGCTGAAAACTGTCAAATTACAGTAAAGGACAGCACACACAATTTATGGGTCAACCTTGGACGTCATATTTATATATAGAAAGGTATAATTATTACTTTAGCATGCTCAATTACGTTGTCGAATCTTAACACTTCGAGTGACATCTAATCTATCAGTGAGAATTTATTTGTGCATAGAAGAAAGCTTCCTCGAGAAAAAAGACCTTGGAAGGGAGAAATTAGGTGTCAAACGTGCTTTTTCAATCAAAACTTGCAGTTGACACTGAATAATGATGATTATCCCCTTTCGAGTTTTTCAATCAAGTGATGAAAAAGAAAACATAATTTTTGCTTTTTGGAAACCAATTATGCAAGTATAAAAATATTTTGATTAAATATGAAAGTTATGTAAAGAAGCTACTTTTTTATATGTAAGATATCTAGCATTAAATGTTTATGTTGGGGACAGTAGTTTCATAATAACTTAACTTTTTGAAATGTTGCTGATTACTCTTGTTTATTAATTAAATGATACTTTGTATTTGTAACCAAATCAAGAACTTTCAACACTTTCTTGTGTTGAAATTGAAGAAAATAAGTCCGGTTTGTGTGTGCTATTGAATTTTTATAAAATTAATTAATAGTGAAAAGTTTTTGTAAAATATTTGCGCAAATATTTGGGAATAAACAGTTGAATTATGCAAAATATTTTGAGAGGGATTCAAATTTAATTGTCTTTTGCCAAAATTTTCTTATTTATATTAATTTTAGTTAAGTAATAATATATCATTGTAAAATATTTTCAACTGAGTTGAATGTATCAGTGTTACACTAAGGGTTTACTAGATGCAATTATATAAAATGCATATAAATTTTTACAATTGCTATTTTTTTGAAACCTTAAATAGAGATGTGCGAGTAACTTGCAAAAATTTTCAGTGATTACCCAAATATTTGACAGGAGGGGAATAAATTTGCGTTCTCTTGTAAAATTTATTTTTAACATAATGAGTACTGATGAAATTTAAGTATTTATGAAATAACAATGTAGAAATTGTTTAGTTATTAATATATTTATTTAGTTGACTGCTTCTTTATTGTTACTTTATGTATATGGACATTTTTGGTAAGTCCTTGAATTTATGTTTGCTTATTAAGTTCTCACTTCTTCCTATTAACTCAATTTATACAGTTGTCATTCTTTTTAGTTAAACCAATTAATGTTTGATTACACGTGCAAATTTTATACTAACGTCTTTTTAAATCATGGTTTATTTTCTACAATTTTTTCTTGCACTATTATGTATAAATCTTCTACTGAAAGGGAAGATTGGGATTCTGTAAAACAAGTTTAACCCTATTTCACTGCCCTAAGTCAGCGACAGTTTAGTTAGAATAGTTTTGGATAAAATGGAAACATAGTTTTCCATGTACCCATCAGTTACGTAAGATATTTAATTCGAACATCATTTCTTATATATATTGTTACGAATTTTGTGTAAATAGTGTAAACAATTTGTATTTGAGTGTTTAATGCATTTATATTACTCTATGTTATATTTTATTTCATGTTAAAATTGTGCTACTCACAAATAATACCGCCCCTTACGTTATAATGGCGATTCAATGAAAACTTGGCGAGATCTTGGCGGTAAAGCCAAGTTGGCATCATTTTTTAGACCAAGTTGGCGGCCGATTTGGCGACCATTTTGGCATCATTGGCGAGTTCGGAACCCTCTGGAATCTTCTAGAAAGTAATAGATCTCTCCACTAGTGTCACGTTCAATGACACGAACGGTTATATTTCTGGAAGTTTCTGTCGCGCCTATATAAAAAGATGCTCGCCGGTACGGCAGTCAGTCTTGATTAAACCAGCGAGTAGTGAGGATTGTTTTGACTAGCGATTAGCTCGGCTGTGCTTGTGAATAATCTTTACTTAAGTGTATTTTTAAGCACTGATTCTCTTGTTTGATTGCTGTTGAAGGTGTGAACACCTTCGGATATTTACTCTGTGAATATTGCTGTTGAATTCTGTATTTAATGGATTGGATTTTTGATAATAAATTCGCATCGCTCTTAAAGAACTGTTTATTTTCTTTGTGATTGTTTTGCATAAAATCCCCGAACCCTCGGATCTACGTAACAATATATAGCTGAAATTCAATTTACCTTACTTCTTATATGTATGATTTTATGTATTAATTTCACAAGTAGACGTGTGGATTAAATATGATTTGTGGAAGTACATGTAATTTTTTTTTATTTTTAAAAATATCTGTGAAGTTCTGCTCTAATTAAAGAAAATGTTAAATATGCAAACAAAAATATGAGTAGTAAATTTTATGCCAAAATTGTTACTTGTACATTTTGTCAGCTGATAAGTTGTAACACGTTTGCATTACACGCTCTATAGCGCTAATTATGGGAAAGTTCTCTTTGCTGTTTTTATTTATTTTTAAAGTTAATGATATGTATGATACTTGAATGATTTTGTAATCGACCGTTTATTTAAATGGAGGTGTAAATGATTCTTAGATTTGAAATATAAAAAAACGACTTTAGATAAAAGCCTTGGTATTTTAAGTACAAGACATACATTTTAATGGCATATCATCAGTTAAACGATGAAATATAAGTATCCCTAATCTGCTTATGAATTTTATTGCCAAAGAAATATGAATTCATTATATTATGTCCATTTTTTGTATCAGTAAACGTGCTTCGAGTTTAGCCACCACACTGCGATATTGGCGAAAATAGTTTCAAATAAGATGGAATACTAAATCTTATTTTCTAGTATTATGCAGTACAATTATAAATTGTATACTTAAGTCCTCATTAATACTGACTGGCTCAAAATAAAACAAACTAAATATAACGGAATGGAATAAGAGGTCACGGCTTTACAATAGCTTAACCTACAAAACACGATAAAGGAGTATAGTACTTCACATGACTACTTCAGGATTTTGGAAGGGATTTATTCGATTTAAACTTCTGTTTCATGATGAACGAGGCATTCTCCATCTTCTCACGTTAATTCGCAAAATTTATGCGTGTGTCTGTCTTGGTCTCTATTAGTCTATCAGAAACCCACTACAAATACTCAAGCTACCGATGCAGCATGCAAAAGAGTTCCGTGTGATTCATTATGTTGGAGACTAGAATCATAGGGCTTTTTTTCAATTACACGGTGAACTCAGTCCATTTACATTGTTGATACTTCCCAGCCGTTTGTAGATCAATTGAATCTAAACGAACGATTTTTTTACATATTGACAGTAGGAAAGCACGATTGTCTACGGAACTTTGGGAGCTGGGATTTCAGTTCTCATGCCTAACTGGATATACTCGGTGGATTTATGACCCCTATCTAGTTATAATTTTTAACTGTGGGGTAGCCTGAAGAGTATAATTTGCTAGAAGAATCTAAAAATTCTTGACGCACTCTAACAGAATATATGCCACGTCATCATTACATCTAGAAATGAGGAGCGAATTACAACATGTACTGAATATGATTCGTTGAGTCAACTTATTAATAGACCATTTGTTGAACATGTCCATCAATGTTTGCAAAGAACTACAGAATTGGAGGAATGCAAGTGAATATGCTTTTGTCTTCCTTCTTCTTGTATGACATATTCGTACAGCCAGTGGCGTAACGTACACCCAACAACCCTTGCATTGCGGGGGGCGGGAATTCTAGGGGCCCAGACCTGACTTTGCAGGGGAGGGAGGGCTAATATTCTCCGTTACGCCACTGCGTGTAACTCCTACTTTCTTTATTTGCTTTGGACTCAGTTTATCTTAGGTCACCTTGTGCAACAGCTGCACTAGCAAATTTGACGAATTAAATAAAGTACTCCCAAAATTTACAGTAATGGTTCAACTATTTTTTAAATAGTATTTAATAATGTGAGATCTTATCACATTAAAACCAATTGTAATGGTAATTACTTCCTCAGAAACAAATGTTTCTTGTCTTCCTGTAGCAGACACCTTTTTGCCTAACTACACAATATCCCCCATGCATAAATAAATGAAATTATCATTAGATTATACAGTAGCATAACTGAAAAAGAGTAAAAAAACCTGAAATGTGTTTATCTTGTTGCAAGGAAGCAGAAAAACTCACATTTCTAAAACAATTATCTTACATTTTTTACTTACACACTGTTATTTTTTGTATTAGTATTCTTTCATTCGTTTTTTCAGGAAGCGCCCCAAAGCATTTAGTAGTTCTAAATCAAAATTGTGACACTAACAATGCAATCCTGGATTTTACTTGTGTTTAAAGGAAACCCGAAAGGTTTTTTTGCTTATGATATCACGCCTAGTCCCATGTATCCATGACAACATGTTTCGAATACTTATGTGACTGAGGTCAATTACCTTGACCGACTGTCTTCCTCTATCAGATATAACGTAAAAAAGGAAGAAATGGAATATATTTTTTTAAGTTTTAAAACATGACAACAACTCAGAATGCTAAAAAGAATGCTCTGAGGTTAAAATTATCTAAAGCTATCCATCACATAGATTGAATTTTATTTTTGAATACTATTGTGTTTTGATATGGATCGCTTACGGATAAGACTAAGTGAAAAGTACACAGATTAAATCTGTTTCTTGGAGAAAATAATTTAAATATATTTTGTAATCATTGAATAATTCGTGTATAATGTTTTAAGACAGCTATGCGGAAATTCAACGAAAAAAAAGAAAGCAAATGTTTTTTATAATATATTACGTATTAAAGATTCATATTATTGTACATTTTTTGGCGTTTTTAGTTTGATATTTTGAAATGATGTTAAAAAATGTACTAAGTTTTCTTTTACTCACTCCATAGAGCAACATCCCAATTCGAAATGCGTTCATAAGCAGTTCTTCGCAACTTGATCTTAGCAAACTTTAAAATAAGTTCATAGGGTTAAAACGTATGTATAGCATATCGCAGCTTTTTAAAATTTTGAAGTGTTTGAAAACAATACCATTTTTTTAATTGATACTTGTTTTAATTAGATATTAATTCATCACTAGAATATACTTAAAGAAGAAATAAGAAACGAAATTTATACGGTAAAAAAATTGATTGATTTGTAAACAGACAAGGGTATTGTTTTACTAAAAAAAATAGCAGTTCTCTGTAGAATTATGAAATCAAAATTAATATCACTATATTGTAAGGTATTTCTTACTTTGAAAAAAAAAATGTATTTTCTTTTCTGAAAAAAAATGCTTATTTTCTATAATCTAAAGCTAAGAGAAAGCAGCCTTTTTTTTAAATGAATGAACTTAATGAATTAGGGGATAACTTTCAACAAAATTAAATTTGGAAAGTAATTTCTTATCAACGCAAATAAAATTATACATAAAGGGGGAAGGTTGGCTGGCCAAAAAACATGTTCAACCCCCCTTTAAAATAAATTACTTTATATATTAGCTGTCCTAAGTCAGCAATGTTTATAACACTGCAGCATCCATTTTATAATTTTTAATCTTGGTTACTCATATGTCCTTCATTGTGTGATTTTCCTACTGTCTATGTGTTTTTCGAAAGTGATTGTTGGATGTTATCTCTTGTTTGTAGAGAATAAGCCTAAATATATATATATATATATTTGACTATTGTTATAGACAATAAATGTAAAAATGATTAAAATTTCAGAAATTTTATTTTAATACAAATTAAAATGGCGAAGTTGAGTACATATAAAAAACACTGAACATACAAACTACTTTAAGCATTTAGTAATTTTCTTAAATGTTAGGGAGGGCTTATGTAATTGAAACTGAAAGTAAATTTTGTTCTTTTAAGAATTTTTTCATGGTAAAATTTAGAAATATCTTTTTTTTTTATCAAAGTTGAAAAATATTTCATCTAAGATAATTTTTTTAAAAAAATCATCAAATGATTTTTTTAAAAATCATTTGATATCAAATGTGTCAACTTGTGATCAAATGTGTCAAGGCAAATCATTATGTTATAAAAACCAAAAATATTTGTGATAAAAATATAAAATATTTTCCCGAAATAGCTACTTGTAAATTGAAAATCTGATTATATATAAAATTTATTTTCATACGTAAAATAGGAATTCTATTTAATGAATTCTAAATGGGGAGGATTCTTTTTTTTTACTCTTAAAAGGGATAAAGAGGAATTTGATTTGAATTTTTTTACTAACGCCGCATTCCCTGCATAGGTTATTAGCGATTAACCTCATAATTTGAAACCACGGTGAAGTGACGAAGACAACATCTGAGTTGGCATTCCAATCTACAAATTTCCGCACCAACTTGAGGTCTTTGAGTCTTCAAAGATTCTCTCAACGAGCATCATTCTCTCTACATAACTGGGTACTTACGTATTATCGCAACCTATTGGTGGCATTATATGAAACGAAGCACCTGGGTGTCAATTCAGCGTGTACAACAGATCGGAAATCTAGGTTGCCAACTTGGCGAGTTATTAATAGAGTTGGAGATTGTTGCAGTAATACGTAGGTGCCTTGGTCTTTTATAGCAGTAGGCTTTACAATGCTGAACAAGAGTCCACGACAATTATCATTTGAATATTGCAGACACAGAATGTGGATGGAGTATTATTATTGATTTACATTACAAAATTTTAATAGTACTTCATTGGCTTTAACTGTAGAACTTTTATTCTTTTTGTTCTCTTAACAAATAAAGGAGAAATAAAAGAAAATTTTCAAGTGTTACTTACGAAAATCACAAATGCTCTTTGCATCAACTTTCCTTTATTTGAAAAATGATTGACAACTTGACGTCGAGTATTCCATTTTTTTTTCTGATTTTTTTTATCTGAACAAATCTTTTTTAAAAATATTTCATAATTATATCTCATTTTTTGCAAATTCATTCTAAAAATGACATATTGAATTGAGAAAAAAGTTGCTTGGGAGTTATTTATGACCTTAAAACCCACCGTGAAGATTTAAGGTCAATCAAGAACTGTGAAGGAGTGTCAGTAGATTCGCTCTATTTGCGATAAGTAGACTAACGCTTTTTTATACTTCTAAATGCAGCTGTTGAAATTCAAATCTTATACCTTTTATTTGAAATACTGCTTTTTCAATGTCATCCATACTCATCGGAGAGAGATTAAAGAACCCGGAACCTAATAATGTTCAATTATTTGCATAAAAAAAGATTTGTGGAGTTATAATAAGAATTGAATGAAGAAGGATTTTCTTTTTAACAACAAAAATGATTTCTTTACAGCGTAAGGCACGCAAATCAAATGTTTAAGGGAGTATTATGATTAAATAAAATGCTAGAATTTTATGGTAAGGTTGAAATTTTAAATGCATTTAAATTAATATATACCGGGTGTCTGGAAAGTATCTCACTACCCTTTCAAATATTAACTACAAATAAAGGTTTTAACTTATGTAGGTGGGTTTTTTTGTTCCGTAAAGAAAATATCAGTTTTCTTACAATGCTTTATTGTACTATTTTAATGTGCACACTTTTTGTTGCGAGCAAAGCATCATGTCTATACGGTATTTTTAGCCACGTTATATGAAGCATGGCAAGATTAAAATCTGAATGGCCACTGTAATTCGACTTTTCATCTCATCATTGTCACTAATTGAATATTGTAAACAATGTTTTTCATGTGTCCCTACAAGAAGTTCGAAAGTGTTATGTCTAGAGATCTTGGTGGCCACCGTATTGGACTTATTGTTTTCATCCATCGCCCGGGGTACTTTTTCTCACTTCCTAACTCCTGTGGGGTGGCGCCTTATTTAGGCTGTACATAAGTTGCAGATTTAAATTCGATAAACCATTCTACAACTTGCATTTTTCTTGTGGTGAAGCTATTTTGAAACGAGAATGTTTAAAAATGGGGACGTTGCTTTATCTTATTTGCATTTCATAAAACAGAAACTTTAATCTTTTCTTTATCGAACATAAAAACCGTAAGTGAGAAAATCTATGTTTGTTTATTTTTAATTAATTTTCGAAAGCGTAGTCACATTTTTTTAACACCCTATATATAACTAGCAACAAGTCCCAGAATTTATATCTCATTTACAATAGTGCTTATGTCCAACTTTTTTAAAATTTATTTTGAACTAATTTTTATTTTTAAAAAAAATATATGTGTTTTCAGTGTTTTTAACACACACAATTGCATATATATAAATATATATAATATATAGAGATAGATATTACTTGAATCTAAGCCGCACTTTAATGCTACTAAAAATCAGGTGCGGCTGAGAATGGAAGAAAAAAATAATTTGTTGAATGGGGCAATTACTGGTTCATGTATACTCGTAAAATTTTATAATACTAATAGAATAACTAATTTTTCACTTCCTACTAGTTCTCATTTTAAATGTATTTTAATTTCATAAAATTGGATATCGATATAAGCCATTTTACAATCTTTTTCATTTTTCACAAAATCTTGTTGAGGATTTGGGGTGCGACTTAGATTAGAATAAACACGGTATATATTGAGAGAGACTTGTTAAACCCCACTTTTACATAAATTTAAACAGCTGCTCTCTCATTTGGCGTTGCTTAAAGTAATGCAGTATCCAGCATTTTTAAATTTCCAAAATCTCTATAATACTTTTCTCTATAATATTAAAGTTATTTCTATCTCCCACAATTAAAGTTTATTAAAAACTATATATATACACATATAATTACTCCTGGTATTTTTTGTTTAAATTATTATTACGTCACATAATTAATTTTATTTGGGCTTAGTTAAAACTTTAAAATTTAGCTCTGAATTAAAAAATAGTACCTATTTTTTTGCTTCAGAAATATTTTCAGAATTTTGTAAATATAAAAGATTTTCTGATAATATATTCAATAAATAATTTTAAAAACATTCAGAAACCTCTTATAATTTACGGTATTTATAAAACTATTTTAGTTATAATTTAAGAAAAAAATCGAATTAAATTTAAAGTTAGAAATACACGGCTAAAATATCAGTATAAAGTGTTTAATCATTTTATATATGATCTGTTTTTGTAATGATAAAATTAATATCATATCCTGTTGATTTCTTTCTAAATATTGATAGAATATTTTGCTTTTTATTTATTTTCAGATGATTTTTAAAATTATATACGTGTTTTGATAATAGGTATTCAATTTAATATTCTATATGCAACAAAATGAAAAGTGAAGTGAAGTGTGTTCAGAAGATATGTGCACGTTGTTCAGGCAAAATCGACAAACAAATCTGATTCTAGTAAACTCCTTATAATGAATTTGAGTTTTAGTTTCTGACTCAAAAATTATATACCCTAATATTTTGTTTAAGATAATAATTATTTACTAAAATATATTTTTGATAATTCAACACAAATGGTAAAAATAGTAGATGAAAAGAAATTATCAAGGTATCCGAACACGTTCGGAATACTTTTTGACAAAATTACATATTTAAACATTATAAATGCTTCTTTAGGACTCAATACCAATAAATACTAATATTTAACCAACAATATTTGAAATAAATTTTCTAAATTTCACAAAAATCACAATTATAAATGAAATTTTAGCAATATTTTTGTAAAACTTTAAAGAAATTAAAGAAAAAAGTAATAACTGTATATAAGTAAAAGTACTACCCAAACAATCTAGATGCATTATTTAGAGAATGTACTAAAATTTAAATTTTTCATTAACATTTGAAAATTTTAGAGCTGATTGAGTAAACATTATACGAAAAATCGCATTCTTTATGAGACCATTATTTAAATAACAAGCCGTAACTCAAAAAATATTCATATAATAAGAAATATTTTAGTACATTCTCTAGAAAATAGCATAAATATCAGGTTCAAAAAGTTTTATAGCAATACATATGTAATATTTTGAGTAATCAGACTCGCCATGATAGATTTCGAACAATTTAAATGTCCACTTCTGGTAGATCAAAGACCCACTTCAGGTTTTTCTGACTTAATAAAATTGATAGTAGCTTGGCCTCTAGATAGCGTAGAAACAAAAAAAAAGAATGTTTTGTAAAGCCAAAAGATAGCTCTATTCAATAAAATAGAAAGCAAAAATATCTGCTTTAACCGAATTTGGTCATTTTTAACGTGTTCGGATACCTTAAATAAACATGAAAATTCTTTTATTGTAATTATACCATTTATAAAACAGTTGTTGAGCATCTTACTGTTTTGTTCAATACAGCCATCTGATTTCAAACAACAACTTACGGCTATGTTAAATTTTCGAAACATTACTTCTTGATCTTTCTTAAAGAGGGAAAGGGGCATATTAATACTGATTCCAACTGTGTTCTTTTGCAAGAACGTAGAAACAACGATTTGTACCATTTATTAAGATGGAACAAGCACAGGTCTTTCCTTCACACCAGGAACTACAATCATTACCTTGAATTTATTTGCCTTCTAGAAATAGGCTGACCCCACCTGTTGTTTTCCAGCGCTTTCTGAACTTTGCCAATTCCTTCTGCCGTTTTTTTACTTTCTACGGTAGACCTTATCCTTGATAATTCGGAGAAAAAAGCTTAACCTAGTTCTGAAAAATGCAATTTTTTTTCTTTCGTTAAAATTTGGTAATTTAAGGCATCGTTACGATGGCTAAGTGAAACCTAAAAGAATTTTTTTTGGGAATAGATAGAAATTATGTATAATTTCGGAATTACGTATACCATTAAGGAATGTCATATTTTACAAAGTTTAAATCTTAGATTTTTAGTTAAAAAATTGTGCTTTTGACAACGCTGATGAAGACGTATTCTGAAGACATCTTGTATACGAAATGGTCTTTCCTCTAAATATATATTACACAGGAGTTCAATATTAAAAAATTGTTAAAAAATATTTAATAAAAGTCTTATTTACTTTTAATATTTATTTTAGAAATATATTTATATTTGCTGCATAATTTAAATACTCTTTGGCCATTTGATGAAACAACTTAAAAATCAAAAAGTCAATATTTAAAATATTAATAATTTAGTAAATCAGCATAGTGTAGAAACTAATTAATCTTTTTTGTAAATGTTAAATGAATATTTTTACAGGTTATCAAATTTAAAATTTGCTATTTTGTACAAATACTTCCTAATTTTCTTGCTGTGACTTAAGTAATACTCTCTTTCACTCAGTGGTTTACACAAGGGTGAGGTTTTGGGGTTCAAATTCCTCTCCCTTACATCAACAGATGTTGTTTTTTTTTCAAATAAAGATTTCCCTTAGGTATTTTCCTCTTTTTTTTAACATAGATCCCCCCCCCTTTTAAATGTAGTGTGTGTATGTCACTGCTTTTAATTGTGATAAATCTTTGTAACTAATGCTTATGAGTAATACATTTTCAAAATAAAAAAGAATATTTCATACTAAGTAGTTGAAAGAATAAACAGTTTCCCTATACATTTTAATTTTATGATCCTATGCTTTTCCTTAATAAGTCATTAATTAAAACAAGTATCATTAAATTATCTTATATTCAAAATAAGCTTAGTTAGCCAATTACATTCTTAGTTATTTAAATATTTTAAATGAAACTTTCAAGAACGGTAGAAAGTTTAATGAGCCTTAAAGTGTATTGAAAATAATGTAAATTACCGGAAATTATTTGTGTTTTAATTTAAATGGTTGCTTATGCGCAAACATATGAACCAATGAAATAAAATTCGATTATATAAATCAAAAATTAAAACATTTTTTATGTTATGTTAAGTATTTGATAATAAAATTTAAACTCTGTATTCTTATCATTTTTGACTACCGGAAAAAACTTTTCAAAACACCTAAACATTTTTTCTGCGGTAACATTGTATTTAGATTTCTTAATTCAAATATTTAACAATATAAAATAGTTCTTAATTTAATTATTATTTATATAATTTTTGATTTAAAGGTTTGTCTTTAAAATAAATATTAATTTCTTCATTAAAATATAACAGTGTATAAAATGCACTCCATCATTAAAACACAATTTAAAATGCATAAAGTAAAAAACATTTTTATATACATATTACTAGAAATGCAGTAACCCACAAAAGTGCAAAAGCACTTTTAAAAAAAGTACGTTATATCAACTTGTCGCTTTTTTAAATCAGATTTTGTGGTGATCTGTATAATCGACAAAGAAGTTGAGAAAATATAAATCCACTATAATCACTCATGTGGAAACTACCGGACAGGAACTTCCTGAACTACTACATTGCTGTCACTTCCGATTACTAGTTACAAAGCAAATAAAAATAAATAAACATAATAAGAAGTAAAAAGTAGGTTTTTGACTTTTTTCATACTCTGTTTATGTGATCTGTGTATGTCAGTTGTTCAGTAATCACTTATGCTTAACATTTTGGTAACTTTACCAGCTGAAAGTTTTTAAATATTTCTTATAACATTTTTCAGATCAAAATAATAAACATTATCCATTCTTATGCAAATATTTTGCTTTAACTTAATTAGATAAAACTTTTCTCATGTAAACTTTTTTTACGAAGATAATTCCACATCTCAAAGTTAATTATATATAAATAGTTTTCAGTTTTTGTTATCTTATTATTCCTTTAAGAGATCTAAAAATTTTATTTTTGAAGCACAAACTTTATATACTGATTTTATGAAATTCTTACTCTCTAATGACAAATTTTAGATAGACGTGTAAAAACTGTTGGTTTTAAACATTTTTTCCTCGAAAAATATTACTTCTAGGATTTTTTTTAAACTCACGATCTCCAATATTTTAAGTAGTAATGATGGATTTCTAGAAAGAATTTTTCGATAGACTATAAAAGAGACTGTTTTTGCGATATCAGTTTGTATACATTTAATTCGTATTTTGTTTATTTTTTTAAAAAAGTGCACAATATATATAGTGAGATATATAATGCGCAACTTCAAAAACTTCTCTTAGGTCATGGTTGAGTTTATTGGGCTCCAGACGGTGAATTATTTCCTTTCTACATAAGATACAAATTACATTTTAATATATTGCAACAGGATATTTTTACATAATATATATAGAATAGAAAACAGAAATTTTAAATTTTTATTTTTAACGATGTACATAGATATAAAAAAATTGAATAAAATAAAAATTAAAGAAAAAAAAATAAATTTAAGAATTAAAAAGTAAAAATTACCAATAAAAATATAAATTTAACAGTTAATTTAATTTGACAATTCTATATTATGTTTATTAAAATTTTAATAAAACATACACCGACATATAAATAATAAATTTGCAAAAACAATTTATTTTAAACAAAATTCCTTAATTTTAACTGTTGTTATTTCTAAAATGAATTGATTATACAATTTAGTATTTTTTTTCTGTTTTTCTCCAAACTAGTTAGAAATACATTTTATCCAATTAAGTTCGATGAATCATTCAGAAAAACCTTGCTTTTTGAAAAACACAGATGAACTCTTTAAAATTCAATTTCAGTTTTCTAAAATTTCCAATTTATTTCACCTTCCTATGATGATTTAATCACCAAGACCTACATTTTGAATGAATAGTAGTCAAAGAACTTTACTTGAGTTTCTTAAGAAGGATATTTGCATTACAATGATTGCGTTATTCATCGTTTATTGGAGAATGCTACCAGACCTTCAGAAAGATGGCTGGGTTCAAAACCAAGTGAAAGTTGAATGGTCGTAAAGAACACAAAAAATATCATCATCTTTTCTTACGTAGTAAGCACAGGTTCTTACCAATGCCATCCGCATAGTTTTAAATATTGCTTTATTTTTAATTTATTCAGATTGCTCAACGAATCTTGAGAAAGAAGATTAAAAAAATTTTTGAACATTGCTAAGTAAGGATAGTTCATGAACGTCACATTTTTTCATGGAGTTATAAAAACAACAATTGTACTTCGTTTGGTTATGAACTGAAGTTAATTCAATGTTTCAGTATTTTATTGTTATTTTTGTTTGTCAATTACATTTAATTGCCACGTGATACTACTTTAATTTATTTTACCTGTGAACTTATTTTATTTGCATTCATTTTATCTACCTGAATAAAACGTCATTTAAATATCTCGTGACAGTTTTTTTGCTTGCATCGTCTTTATTTTCAAGTATCTGGCAACAACTTTTTTCTGTTTTTTTCGCCAGATAGATTATTCAAATCTAAGAATGAAGACAGATAGGTTGAAATTCATACATAGTATCGGAAAAGCTGCTCTATTCTATACTATTTTCTTCCTTATTCAACTATAATAACTGGGAGTATTGTTTCAGTGCACATTCAGTGTTCAGTATTTTATCTAATATTTGAATGAATCACTTAAATATATTCATATTTGGGTTCGAAATCTTTTGTTTACAGGTCCTCTTAAATTCAGTAGATTAAAATTATGTCTCGATTTCATGCATGTAGTTTTTTAATTCGTTTTTAAATTTAAATCTTTCCCACATACCCAAATATAAAAAAAGGAAGGTACTTACGTACTATCGCAACCATGCCAACTTTCAAGATAACTCACCAAGTTGGCAACCCCGATTTTTCACGTGTTGTTGGCGCTGAATTGGTAACCATGTGCTTCGTTTCATATTTTTTAGCCTGCCGTCATTCTAAGCTTAACCTTTCAATGATATGGTTAGTTAGAATACTAAAATACGCGAATCTGGCAGTTACCGAATTCTCACATAATAAAATTAAACAAAACAATATAATTATTTATAGCTATTATTGTAATATTATTATTATCTTCTCTCTTTGTATAAAAAGAAAAAAAGTTTTCGTGATGCTGTAATAAATTTATTAATGATGACAACTTGGTTGTATAGCCACCTATTTCACCAAGCTTCCATGGAAACGAATATATAATTTAAGGGATGGTGTGTTGCTTGCGAATATCGCAATTTAGAACTACTTAAAACATGTAACAGTCTTACAGTTTGAGCAATGTATAAGAACATTTGCATAATTTGTACAATGGAGGGAGGGTTGCTTCACCATTAGGTGGACAGGGAGTGCTCCCCCCCCCACAGTACATAGTAAAATAATAGGAAATTAGTAATAATAATAAAATAAAATATAATTTAATAACAAAAATTAATTATTCCCTTTCTTTTATTGATTATTATTTATTTATAATTACTCTTATTATTTTTCATATAGCATTTTTTTACTGTGCGTTTCATACTCCCGTCAGCGTATTCCGTTCTTACAATTCGTGCAGTTTTATTCAATGTTCAATACATTCGTTATAGTTCGATAGTATGTCATTGTCGCCAATATAGTTCGATAGTATGTCAATGTAGCCAATATAGTTCGATAGTATGTCAATGTCACCGATATGGTTGTAATAGTACGTAGGGATTGCATTTTCTTAGATTTCTGAATAAAGAACAAAATACTTTAAAGAAACATATGTTTTTGAAACCACCTACTGATTCTTTTTCTTTCAAACAGAGACGTAGGAAGAACAAATAAATTCTAATAAATCAATCTAAGTATCATCGTTGAAAGAAGCATTGTCAAGGAAACTTGCTTTTTCACTTATGAAGTTGCTACCACTGTTAGTAATTTACCATTCAGTTCTTTCTTAGCTACCTATTCATTCAATGGAACTTCTAAAATGAGCTAGTAAGAAATAACCAGTAATTTACAATGGATTCCATTTCCTCGACTCATTCACTTTCTTTGAATGAAATATATTCGAAATGCAAAGGTTTTTCCAATTCGAAATATAATGACTGACCCACTTGATTAAACTTATTTTTTTTACTGTCACTTTATTTCGTGACTGCGTTGAACTTATATGTTGAGATTTCTGGGCGATCCAAATTTCTTTCTTATAATGACTGGGTTTATTTATACTAGTTAATGTTTACAGCGTAATAAAAGAGGTAAAGAATCTTTATTTAGGGCATACAATAAATAATCCATATTTGGTTTCAAATCAAGGTGGTATTGAAAACTATTTTGAAGTTCGAAAAAATTAATACAGAAATAATGATACAGTAACGCCTAGAAAGTCGTGGGTTGATTTATAGAGTCGGGTAATATTGCTATGTTAAACTTGTCCGGATATGAGTTTGCTGTTAACTAAGAATAAAGGTTAAAATCATATCCATATTTTTAATGAAAGATAATAAAAATTTAGAATCCATCAACTGAGTTCTGTTCTTAAAATACATAAAGAAAACACAAATATAAACATAAGAACACATACTATTTTCAAAGATATAGATAATATTAAACAAAAGAAGTATATACATTTACACATTTACTTAAGGTATCCGACTAAGTTCGGAACCTTGATTTTAAAAAAGTGCATAAATGGATAATTTTCATGATATTTAGTGTCAGTTAGAATAAAATACATGTATAAAATTGTTTTAAGGACATTTTGACAAAAAAACATTTATTTAAATACAATATTTCGGCAAAAATTAACTTAGAATAACCTTTTTTCAAAATGTTCTCCTTTTGTTAAAAATGCTTCTATTGTAATAATATTTTGCCTGTATATAGTTTAGACCTCTGTACAGAGCCTCAACTAGAATTTTTTAAATATATTACTTAGAAGTGGGTTTATCCATGTTTTAGACAACATTTTAAGAAAAAAACGCCGATAATTATTTCAATGGGTTGTAACTGAAAATAATGTGAATTTTTCAAAAATCATAGTCGAGCCTCTGTACAAAGGTCTGAGCTATATACAGGCAAAATATTATTATAATAGAAGCATTTTTCCCAGAAAGAAAACATTTTGAAAAAAGTTATTCTAATTTAATTTTTTGCCGAAATATTGTATTTAAATAATTTTTTTGTCAAAATGTCCTTAAAATCATTTGATGCATGTAGTCTAATCTAAGTGACTCTAAATATCATGAAAATCATCCATTTATGCGCATTTTTAAAATCACGGTTCCGAGCGTAGTTGGATACCTTAAATTAGAGACTTTTGCAGACCCACAGAGGACAACGGACCACAGTTTAAGAATCTGTGCCTTATAGCACATCCCAGTGGCGTAACGGAGAATATTAGGGCCCCTCCCTATAGAATCATCTTTTGGGCCCCATATCGTATCTTGCAATGGATTGCAGCCTGGTGTCAGTCAGGCTTTGGGCTCCCTAGAACCCTGAGCAACCCCACACCACCACAATGCGGGGGTGTATGTTACGCCACTGGCATATCCATTCTATATTATATAATTTCATTCCGATTTCTGTCAAATGTAAATTGTTGTGTTTCTTCTATTTAATCCATTTAGGACTCGCGTTGCAAAAACGCAACATTAAACTCTAAATATTTTTTAAAAATTTTCTGTTTATTTTTCAGTTAAACTAAAAATTTCAATTTTTTTCATACTTTGTTGATTATACAGTAATTTTATTTTCGATAAGCAAGATTATAGCCCCTATATCAAAGGATTTTATTTTCATGTTTTAAAGAAACAGTATTGAAACTTGAATGGGTTAAACACACACACACATTTAAATTTTTTTTAAAGTATGTTTATTTGCTTAATTTTTCAGATTTTTATTTTCCTTTGCGAGTTTTATATAAAGCACAAGAATTCTATGGAACATCAATGGCAACATATTTCATATAAAAACATTTATTAAAAACAAATAGGAGACGTTTTGTCAAGAGAATCCCCATCAAATTCTTACTTCTAAAATATTTACTATTTGCTAATTGTAAATAATTATATTGCATTTAAAAAGCGTATTAAAAAATTAATGTTCTGAAACATTTGAAAATAATTTTCTTAACTTAAAATTCCCTTTTGTTCCTTTTATATCTACCAAAATGATTTTTATATAATCGATTGATATATATATTTCAGTATAATTGATAATTAATTTAGAACATTCCCTACTATTATCGTGTATTATACATCTAAGAACACTAGCCTTCGAATCTAAGTGAAAGGCAATTCCGGAAAAAAAACAATTCATCTCGTTGATAAAATGTGCGTATTTCTAGATATTACATATTATAATTATTTATTTTACAGGATCAATTTTACCTATATATAAAATTAAAGTGAAACTAATTCATATATTAAATTATCTCGTTATTTCCTCATTATAATCAGTGTATAATATATAATTTCCGTTATACATAAATATATAGCTTCCGTTAAGGAAATCGTAAAAACATTTATCTCTTAAATTATCAAGCATTAAATTTTATAATTTAAATATCATTTAACAGGATTAAAAATTGATTGAAGTGAAGTGCTATGAAAGCATTATTGTGAATAAATATATAATTATAAATTGGGTTTTCATGTTTTCAAAGTCAATATAAATATTTATTGAAAATTGTTAATTTTTCACCTAAATTACATGAAAAACATCGGAAGCCAAGACGACTGAAGGAATGTTGATCTGAAATTAAATTCATTTTTATTTTCAATTACGGAATGAATTAAAGATTTAATTTCCTCTACACATTCTTCCTAATGGTATTTTATTTGCATATAAATTATTGATACTTCCTTGTGATGATTACAAATATTGAAAAAAAATTTCTTGTGACTAAGGCATCGTATTTCATCTCCCTTCTATTTACCAATTTCTAAATCATCTGCGTAATAAATTGATGTCAAATCTTGTGATTGGGAAACTCGTTGTGAATTTTAATTTCATTCAAGTCACTAACAAATGTCGTTTTCGTTCAGTGAAACAATTAATCACATTTCATTGATTTTTTTTAGAAAAGCGTTATTTCTTTGTTTTTTTCTGATTACTTTCTCTGCGCGAGAAACCATGTTATAAGATTTTCCCCTTCAAATTGATTTTTACTCTATAATAAACTTATTCGCTTAGGTTATTGTTAGTGTTTTGAGCATTTGGAATTTTTCAATAATATATATCACGATATAAACAAAAGTTCCGAGAAAAGGCAGTATTAATTTAGCAATTAGATCTATAATTTCTGTAATATTAATATAACAGTACATGGAATTACTATCTATTTTTTTATGTATAAAAAGGAAAATTATTACCATCAATGGTAACACTTCTACAGTTTCTTTACAATAGCGTGTCTGACTCAAAGGTTTAATTAATTTTAATTTTTAAAAGAATTTTATCAGGAAGGAAGTTGTAATAAAAACTATACATGATTTCAAGGAAACACTTTCTGTTTTTTTAGGAAATTCCTTATAAATATACTCTAAAATATTTATTAAGACTATAAATTAAAGGAATGATAATGTTATGTGTTAAAATTTGTTCAGAATAAAATTGATAAATCATAAGGAATAATTATATTATACATAAGTAAGAGCAGACATGCTTTCTTTTTGTGAAAACGCTACGCGATATGTAATAATTAAATTCATAAACATACATTATCGTAGCTTTAATTAGGATACTAAGTCCAAATACTGATGATTATTAAAATATAATTATTATTATTCTATTTTGCATATTTTGAACTAAATAGATAAAATAATATTTTGTTGATTTATTTTAACACTAAAAGCATTGAAATGTGTCAGGGAAAACGCAAACAAATTCTAGAACAAATATATTTGAGTTAAAAAATAATTAGTTTCTAGGAAATGGAATGTTTTTTTTTTAATATTCCATGTCATTTATAATTATAGATATTTTGTCTCTCAAATACCCTTTAATTTTTTAAACTATTGTTAGAGATATTCAACCATCATAAAATTACGTGCTATTTATGATCACTTAATGTTCGAATTTTGTATATTTTTCCCCTGTTGTGTTTATTTTTATCTGTACATTTCCAAATAGCTTTTCTATGCCTCAGAGCATTTTATTTTAATTGAGATTTGAAAATTGAAATTTCAAATGCTATCTTCAACATAAATAATACTCTCAATAATCCTCATTTTTATAAAAATGCTTTTCAAAATATTTTACTTACATGTTTGTAAACAATTTGCAAACTATTAACATTAAAATTTACTTTTTAAAAAAAGTATTTATAAGTTTAATTTATTCTAATTCTAAAGCAATTTTCTGTATATCCCGCAGGTTTATAAACATTCCAAAATTTCAGAAATAATTAACTTTATTTTCGGAAAACAAAAATACTTCTTTAGATTTT
The DNA here is from genome assembly GCA_019973955.1 of Trichonephila inaurata madagascariensis. Taxonomy (NCBI): domain Eukaryota; kingdom Metazoa; phylum Arthropoda; class Arachnida; order Araneae; family Nephilidae; genus Trichonephila; species Trichonephila inaurata. The sequence goes on along the minus strand of BMAV01009619.1, from coordinate 170,643 downwards.
TGAAATTTGAATTTACTTTTTAGCCTTGAAATGATTAAATCTCTAGTATTTGAAATTTCTTTTAAAAATCTCGTGTGAAAAGATTTAAATTGTTTATTTGAATGTTAAGAAAACAGTTTTATTTATTTAATGAATTAATTTATTTTGCGCTTTATTCACGTTTGAATAAACTATTCTGAATGATGATTGCTCAATTTTCTTAACTTTTTTCTTTAATTGATGCACTGATTCACCTCATCAAATCTCTTCTTGATGGAGAAAGATTATGTTAAATGGATTGAAATAGGTTGCTATTCTTTTTATACTTTTTCTTAATTTTTCCTCTTTAGAGTTTCTAAGTACAATTTTAAAAAGAAAAACGATTTTTAAGCAATAGAAAAAAAAATTTGACACCAAAAAGCTTGAAAACATGTTGGTTTTATGAAGTCTTGATTTCACACTTGAAGTTTTGTTTTTATTAGGAGTAAATAGCAATGAAAAATTATCAGAATATGCTCTTTATAGAATGGATTAAGAATTTCCAACCCCAAAAAATCATTTTTTATTACTAAAAAATAATGCATGTTCAATCCTTCATTCGAAAATGCAAAATATTTTTATCAGTAAGCATTTTTTTAAATCCTCTAGTGGTGGTCAAATATGTTATATCCCGTCTACGTATCTCCGGTGTTTTTTCATTGCAATACACCCAAGTTTTGAATTTAAAAAATACAATGATGGCATATAAACGTTTCTGCTTTGAGTATTTAAAATAAACACCTACATAAAAAAAGTAACTAAAATTATATAAAAAAGGGACACGCTGTTTTTACATCCACAAACCCTCGTCTTTTGATTTCTTGACTGCATAAATTTTATCACTTGATAAATCATAACTAGCATCTTCCGTATAAGATGGTTTAAATTCACTGTTCTCAAAATCAGTCCCTGAATCCATCATAAAAGCTATTTTGACATACAAAAATAACATTAATAAAACTGAAATTACGGAAATCACAAAATAATTTTTGTTTTAATTCAAGTCAGACATTCTTACAGTGAAAATCATGAAGAAAGTAGGATTTATCACGCTATTTCGTAGAGATATTCTTTGATGCAAAATAAAAATCACGAAATTTAAACAAATGTGTAAGTAGCGACGAATTTGGTTTAAAGAATGAAAGATCCAGTTATCAAAGTAACACATTTAGAGTTCCAAAAGTAAATTGAGGGATTAATGTCTTATTATTTAAAATAGAATGTGAAATACTTGTAAAAAGAAGTAAAGATTTTCTGATATTAATATAGAAAACTGTCATGATGGCACTCATGATTGCGTGGTTCATTTTGCTTTGACAGGATTCATCATATTTATACTGTCATTACTCAAAAAGTATATTCAATACATATATATATAAGTAACTTTCTTTAAAAGCAGTCTTCAGTTAAATTAATATTTTCCCTCGTGTCGTTTAAATATATATATATATATATATATATATATATATATATATATATATATATATATATATATATATATTATGCTTGTTTTTCTGTATGTATCCAATACATTTTTCAATACGCCTTAATATGATGCCTTACTTTGTTATTTTTTTTAATCGAACATTATAATTATTTGATCAAAAATTACACAAATTGAGGTGACTACGTTCGAAACTGGGATATTGAAAAAGCGTATAAATAGATAATTTTTTAATATTTAGTGTCAGCTGAATTAGAAAATACATGTAAATTTGTTTTGAGAATAATATTACAAGAAGAAAGTAATTGAATGCATTTTTTGGCAAAAAGTGAAGAAAGAATGATGAACTTCAAAACATTCTTCTTTTATGAAAAATACGCCCATGATAGTATTTTGCCTATATTTAGATAGGGCTCATATAAAATGGCTGAACTAAGATTTTTGAAAAATTCACATTATTTTCAAGGTTACAATTAATTACAATAATAACCAGTGTTTTTTTTAAAATTTATCTACTTCGGTATAGCAAAGCCAGTAATTAATATATTTCAAAAATCCTAATTCAGTCCATGTGGAAAAGTCCTGGCTATATATAGGCAAGATATTATTATTATATAAGCATTTTTTCTAGAAGGAGATGTTTTAAATGTATGTCATTCTTCATTCTTTTCAAAAAATTGTATTTAAATAATTTTTCTCTTAATAATATTCTTAGAACGTATATTTTAATTCAAGTAATTCTATGTGTCATTTAAAGTGTTAAAAAAGTCCCTGTTCCGAACGCAGTCACCTAACTTATAAAACTTATTCAGCTAAAAATAACCTCGATAAATATATAAATTTGAAAGATTTCGACACATAAAAATCGTTTTTTACTCAAAATATGAAAAAAAAAAAATTATCCGTTTATACGTTTTTTTCAAAAACATGGTCCAGAATGTAGTCGCCTTAAGTCACGTTTTGAATATTGGCTATATAAAGCCAATGAATTCTAATTCCGTGCTCAAATATTCTTTATTTTTTCGCTTTCATTGAAGAATAATTTATCTTATTTTGAGATTTACCGCCAAAAACATCAACAACAGAACAATCGCCAAATATTTCTTTTGATGGAACACTATGATTTCTGGGTCAGTAGGCATGAAGATGCGGTAGGTGTTACGAATGCGCGTGGGTGGAATAATAATTCTTCGGCTTCTAATTTATTTATTTAATTGTTATTATCCTCCGTGTGATGAGTCAGGGAGAGAGATTTCAAAGAAATGAAGTTCGGCGTGTGTATGCCTACGCGCCATTGTTCATTTTTCTTTTATTCCGTGAATAAAAAGAAGTAGAATGCCAAGGGCGGTCATGCTACTTAAGCAATACCAGGATATCTAAGAGCTTTGTAAAGCAAATAGTGCTCACTGAAGGGTAGTAATTATAGTTTTTCATCTTATTGGTTAAAGTATGTTTTAATGAAAGGATATGGAATTTAATAGTTTTGATGCTTATCAAGTTTGAAGTAATAATGGATTTTCTGAACTTATTAATGGTTGAAAATTTGTTTTATTGACATTGATATAGTAAAAGGAAATGTGTAAATAAAAAATAAAATTATTTTCAGAGTGTTGTTAAAAATTTTTACTGGGAAGGGGATTTAAGTGTGTTAACGTATTTTCTCATGAAATGTGTAGTGTGTTAAAAAGTTAGAAATATTTAAGTGTGTGGTATTTAACCCCTTTCCCGGCTTTCGCGAGCTTCCTTACCGAGTAACTCGGGCACTGTGAAAATTTACACTGTGCAATTGGTATTTCCAGAATTATTTTTCATGACCTTTTTATTGCTTCGAATAATTTAAAAGTACCGCTCGGTGGAATTTTCTGCAAAAGGATTACGTCCTTCTGCTGAGCAACTCTATTCACGCTTGTCTGAAAGACACTGAGTTGACTACATCTCCCTCCCAACAGAGAAGAAAACTAATCTAACACGGTAGAATATTATTTGCTGTTCAAAGAAAGACAATAAAGAGAAGAGATAAGGAGAGAAACAAAACGCTTCTGTTCAGTAAACGATGTTAAGTTATGTGCAGTACCATGTTTTCCAATTTATAATACACTATCAAATTTTGATTAATAATTCCATAATCATTTATGTAAATGGGAAG
>BMAV01009619.1:103667-153701 GCA_019973955.1 Trichonephila inaurata madagascariensis | reverse complement strand
GGGGGTCCTAACATTCTCCGTTTCATCACTGGTAAATAGATAGAAAACATTACAGTGGCGCCAAAGCCATTGAAATTCATTCACCGCATAAAAAAAAATATCGCAAAAAAAAACAGGTTCTACTGTATTAACAAATTCATATAGATTCTAGAGAAACAGCAACACAGCCTTCTTTTGCTTATGTATCAAGTCGCTACGGTATAAGGAAGTATTTTTTTTAAAGCTAACATAGTTTGCTCTTTGACATTAATATTTTTTTAAAAAAAATTTTTCATTCAAGAAGAAAAATAAATGTAATTTTCTCCACGTTCATTCTGTTTGCTGAATCTTCTGTTACATTTTATGTGATCTCATTTTGGCTATGGATCCTGCATACTCGTTGAGACACCAGCGATAAGAATAGCAGTTAAGAAGATTTCAATAACCAAGAATGAAAAATACGGGAATACCAAAATCATAAGGTTTAAAATTTTCTGTGTTTGGGACAATTCAAAGTGCATAGAATACATTTCAATAATTTTCTTCTATAAATTACGGTTAATAGCACAGGTGGGCAAAACATAAGCAACAGGGTTTTTGGATATAAAATTCAGAAGGGAATTTGCATGTAATTCAGAAATGAGAGAGTGCATTCTGTACTTAAATGACGAAAGCATAGTTGCGCAAAAATGAATGCAATGCACCACATACTTTGGGATCAAACAAACAAAGGCTTTATTGAACATAGCATCGTTAAACATGATCGAATATTCCTTAAAACAAATATTCCTTAGTATGGGATATGTCCTCCCCTTACTGCATTGGTTGCTTCGCACTGTCTCTCCATAGTCAGTACCAGATTGTTCAACAGTTCTTGAGGGGCTGCGGTAGCCCAGTGGTCAAGATATCGGATCAAGATATCATGAATTCGAGCCCAGTACCACTAAAGACCCGCCGTGTAGGGCAGCGATGCACGTTAAATCTGTCGAGAGCTCAAACGTCCTCCCGTTTGTGTGGTGTAGTACAGTGTTCCGGAACCCCCGGTCCGCGGACCGGCACCGGGCCGTGGATCAAATGGTACCGGGCCGCACAAGAAACTTTAAATTATTTACTGTGGTATATTTTTCTTGGATTTGAGCTACTTTTTTTTATGAAAATCACTTTATATTCCTTGTTAAATCACTTTATATTCATTTTTTGGTGTAGCTATATTTTATTCTAATGTCTCGATTAAATACACAATTGAATTAAAATTATTAAATCAAAACATTCTAAAATATAAACAATCAACGTTTTCACCTCAGTGGGCTGCGGTAAAATTAACAAACGTTGACCGGTCCGCGGCGATAAAAAGGTTGCGGAATACTGGTGTAGTAGATAGGAGAGGGGGGTGCCAGCTCAGGCGTCATCCATGTCACTTGACCAAGGTTCAAAATTACGTGGTCCGTCGCCAAAAGCCCTCTTGTAGTTGAACAGTGCGACGTTAATATTCACTCAATCACTCAACAGTTCTTGAGAGAAGAGTACCAATTCCTCAATCAGCATCTGTTTCAGCTGTTGGGAGTTCCCTTGAGGATGCAATCGTACCGCAAGATGTCTCTCCAAAGAATCCCACACATGTTCTATGGGAATTAAGTCAGGGGAGATCCAATAACCCTTTTTCTGCAATTTCATTGCTATCTGTTTGAAATTTACATTGTTGCTTATGTTTTGTACACCAGTGTTTATATTAATAATCAATTAAATTATTTACTTACAAGGTATATTTTCAGAGTACGGTCTTAATTCATCCAATACTTTTTCAGGTTGCTTACATTCTAAAGTTGTAGAGCAAATTAAGGAATTGTTGAGACACTGACATTTCTCGCATCCATTTGTAATAACTTGCCCAGGCTAAGAAAAAAATATACCAATAAGGCACATTAGCTTTGAATTTTCATTAATTCGTGCAAATTTGATGAAAGGAGAAAGAAAGATGTATTATACATTCTTAAGGTATCCGACTACGTTCGGAACCGTGATTTTAAAAAAGCGCATAAATGGATAATTTTCATGATATTTAGAGTCACTCAGATTAGAATACATGTATAAAATTTTTTTATATAAGGACATTTTGACAAAAAAAATTATTTAAATACAATATTTCGGCAAAAAATTAATTTAGAATAACCTTTTTTCAAATGTAAAATTTTTCCAATAATGCGAATTTTTGAAAAATTCACATTATTTTCAGAGTTACAACCCATTGAAATATATATATATATATATATATATAATTATCGGCGCTTTTTTCTTAAAATTTCTCCCCTCTGTTGTAGTAAAACATGGATAAACCCACTTCTAAGTTATATGTTTCAAAAATTCTAGTTGAGCCGCTGTACAGTGGTCTGAGCAATATACAGGCAAAATAGTATTATAATAGAAGCATTTTTTACAAAAGGAAAATATTTTGAAGATTGGTCATTCTATGTTCATTTTCGTCAAAATACTGTACTTAAATAATTTTCTATTGTAATACTATTCTTAAAACAATTTTATACACATTTTCTCTAATCTAAGTGACACTAAATATCATAAATATTATCCATTTATACGCTTTTGCAAAATCACGGTTCCGAACGTAGTCGGATACCTTAAGATATAAATTATGCATTTTTATGCCAATGTGCTCAATTAACGCAATCGATTAATAATTAGATGATGAATACATTTCTTTAAAGATAAAAAAGTTTATAACCATAATAAATTGAAGCTGAAAAATTCTACAGTACTAATAGAAAAAAAATTACATTTAATTTGCTGAATTTTCTTTTTATTTTGTCTCATAATGGTATATATATTGCATTAAAAATTTTATAACGCAGAGACAGATTCATAAACTTTTTATGGTTATAACGATAAAAAAATAAAAAGTTCTAATTTTAGCTTTACAGATTAGTATACAGGAGCTAACATTTTAACTTCCAAGAATAACTAAACACAGTTTAATGTACCAAATAATAAAATCTAAAATCTTTCAGATTTATTTAATGGAACAAATTCACATACATTTATTCTACATATTTATTTAATATTTAATATAAATAATACATATGCATTTTAATGTATATACTTATCTAATATACGACATGTGTTCCATATTAAAAAAAAAGATTTTCTGTTAAGCGCTCACTGGATAAATTAGTTCAACTCAACTATGAAGCTGAAAGAAAACTCAAATTTTGCCTAACACTATTACTTGCACATTTTAATTTGCAACCAAATTATTTTCTCCATAAATATTTTAAAACGACATAAGAAATCAAATATTTCTACGAAACAGTCAAATATTTTAGCAAAAATACTTATATATTTTTAATTATTTAACGTAATTAAAATAATTTATTGCAAACAGTTATAAGTAATATTTTTTTTTATCAATCCACATCTGCACAACATATCTCTAACTAAAATTCTTTGTTAATTGATGAAAGGTATTTGTATGTTTTGCTGTATCTTTATTGCTTAAAGGTATTTAACTACTCATAAATTGTTGAAAAATAATTCTTTCATAAGAAATTATACAAGCAAACAACAAAATATTTACAAAAAATTATAAGAAGATGATTTTATAAGATTTTAGATTTTTCTATTGCTGACCGAGGCAAGATTTCTAAATACAATTCCTTTTTTTCTGTTTAGCGTTGTAAACTTTACAATATGATTACAGTTTTTTTTATGAGAATAAGAAATAGTTTGTAAGAGAACAAGACATGAGTAACTCTAACACATTAATGATCAAAATATTAAGTAAATGTAAAGCATGTGAATCCATACTTGCACAAACAAGTGAAGGAGTTGGACGTACACGAGGAGTTGTCTATTATCGTGCAAATACTATACTGTTCGAATTAATTTGCACAAACATATTTTTCTTGTCTGATTTGGTATGCGATTATCAGGGATGTCCCTATAGCCACTTTAAATTGGTTATATCTGCCTAGAGGTAATGTGACGGATCGATTTTAACTATAGTTTACTCTTTTGACTGGTTTTAGTGTATCAATAGTTCAGTTGCGAGCATTTCGGTGTGGTAGCTGGGGGTTATAATTTTTCGTTCCGTATAATACGTGTCACTTTTACTTGTTCAAAGGTGGTTATTACTCCTATAAAGCGCTCCTATGAAGCGCTGTAAAGTAATCGCTGTTAATGAACACACTTATATGAATGAGATATAGCTACGGCAGTCGGCATGGACAAATCAAGTATTTCAAGAATTGTAAGAAGATTTCAAGTTTCTGGAACATCCTCTTAAAAAAGAAAAGGGAAATGTAGGCACAAGTGGAAAACTATACCAAGAATTACAATTCTAATAAGAAATAGCAAAATAAATTCAAGAAAGACAAGCACAGACCTTCAAAAGAATTTATTGGATTATGTTGAAGTGAGTACCTCAAATATATGTACACAAAAGGCTTCTGAAAATTGTCCGAAAGGCAACAAGACCGAGGAAAAAACTATTTCTGACTCCAAAAATGATGGGAAAATGTTTAGCATGCGCCAAAAAAATGCCTATCAAGAACTGTTAGCGACTGGAAAAAGATAATTTTCAGTCATAAAACACATTTATTTGTGCAGGGATACAAATCAAGTGCTGTTGGACGAAGTGAAGGTGAAACTCTGCTACCAGATCATATCCAATAGACTGTAAAACACCTTTCTAAAGAGATGTTTTGGAGTTTTTTTCACAACAAATGACACTGTAAGCATAGTTCCTCTTAAATACATGATGAATTCTATTAAATATATTATTACGTAGATCCGAGGGTTCGGGGATTTTATGCAAAACAATCACAAAGAAAATAAACAGTTCAAGAGCGATGCGAATTTATTAACAAAAATCCAATCCTTTAAATACAGGATTCAGCAGCTATATTCACAGAATAAATATCCGAAGGTCTTCACATCTTTAACAGCAATTAAACACAATAATCAGTGTTTAAAAATACACGTAAGTAAAGATTATTCACAAGCACAGCCGAGCTAATCGCTAGTCAAAACAATCCTCACTTCTCGCTGGCTTAATTCAGAGTCCTCACCTTCCCGGCGAGCATCTTATTTATGGGCGCGACAGAAACTTCCAGAAATATAGCCGCTCGTGACATTAGTGGAGAGATTCATTACTTACTAGAAGATTCCAGAGGGTTCCGAACTCGCCAACATGGTCGCCAAAGACGCCAAAATGGTCGCCAAAATGATGCCAAGTTGGCTCTACCGCCAAGATTTCGTCAAGTTCTCATTGAATCGCCATTATAACATAAGGGGCAGCATTGCTTGTGAATGGTACAGTTTTAACATGAAATAAACATAACAGAGTAATATAAATGCATTAAACACTCAAATAAAAATTATTTACACTATTTACACAAAATTAGTAACAATATAGAAATGTTACGAAGTAGGATTTTTCCATTTATGAAAATATTTGACGGTGCACTTCAACATGACTTGATTCTTCGTCACAATTCGAAATTAGTCCAAACAAATACGCAAGATAAGGAAATAAAAGAGTTTGATTGGCCTGGTCATTCACCAGATCTAAATCCTATTGAGAACTTACGGCATATTTTTAAGAATCGTTTAGCTATGATAAACTGCACAACGATAATTTTTGCCATACAAGTGTGGTTTGACGAAGATAAAGTCAAGAACATGTGCTCTACATTAGTTGAGTAAATCCCAAAATGTGTTGAAGAGGTCATTTCTGCTAAAAGACGACATACTTCATACTTGTATTGAGAGTTTTCAGTCTACTTAAGATATGTAATGATTAAAAGCTAAGTTTTTAGAAAAGAATCGTTTTTTTTTTCATTTGTCCCAATTAATTCGAACAGTACAGTACTTGAAAAAATACATTCAAAGCATTTAAATTCTTTTAAGTGCTGAAACTAGGGATCTGGAAAGTTCCGAAAGACCCGCATCTTTATCTTTCATTTTACTTATGTTCCAAAATTATATTAAGTATTTAAACCAATAATACAGCTTCTAATTTCTATTTTCTCTTATGAGTACGTGGATGAAAAAGCAGTACGGACACCAAGTATTAAGGCAGTTACTTCGACTTGTTTTATACGCAAGTGTATCCCTGTATTTCCCTTAGAGAAGTAGAAACTGGAAAATTGAAAACAGAGATTCTATAGTACTATTTATTGCATACTTACAGCTAAAATAAATCCTGTTTCCAGTTTACATGTGCATTGGTCGGGTGTCACACATGTTTCGGCATCTCGTGCTACTAAAGGAAGTTGGCACGGGGTTTTCACACATCCAGAAGCACACTTCTGTCCCTCGGTGCACATAGAGTTCATGGTCAAATCGCTAGTAAGAGACTGGCAAGAATTTTCACAATCAAAAGCACATTCTTTCCACTCTTGCTCAGGAGGACATGTTACTAGTGCAAAGAAACCATGTTTAAAAGTATTTAAAAGTAGTAAAAAGGTTTAATTTCTTAAGGTAACTGTCTACCTTGAAAATGTTCTTTTTCGTCTACATAAGGCATTTTTTTTGTTTCAAAATCTTATGGTTTGAACATTTTTATTTCCCAAACAGTTTTTCTTTTTCCTTTACGCGAAATAGAAATAAAGTTATAGTGATTTTAAAAAACATCACTCTCTGCAAAAGGGCAGTAAGATGAAACTTTAAATGAGTTTTTCTCAAAATTATGTTTTCGAAAGAAACTCTTTACCAGATACATGATATCTTAAGAACAAAACCAGATAACGTTTTGAAATTTAGTGGAAACGTTTATTATATTATTTGTCATAAAGTGGACCATAAGTTTTGTTGTAGGTTAAATATTTTCTCATTTATATAGGGTAGTTTTTATAAAAAAAAACTTAAAAAATATCAAAATTTTCATATTATTATGTATAATTGTCTGTAATTTTTTTGTATTTTAATATTTCCCTTAGATTTTGGTTCATTTTGAATAGCACCATAATATGTATGTTGTGTATAAAGAAAATTATGATAATTGTATTAGAAATTTTTATATAGGGCTACACGTTTTAGTAAAAATTTGGTAAAATTTCCTTGAAAACAACAAATTTTTCTAAAAGTAAAATATTTATTTAAAAATTTTTATGTATTTACAAATTTTTTTTTTATTTTCCTTCCTAAAAACACTCAATTTGTTTCAAAATATTGTTTTTATAAAAAAATTGGGTCCGAAAGGTAGGCAGTCACCTTAATTAGTTCCTTAGAAAACGGAATAGTCTAAAATAAATCCATTAAACTTTTAGCAATCCTCACCTTCTTCATGACATTGGCAGTATACTCTCATTTCATAATCATCACAATCTCCTGTGCGGGCTTTTCGTCTACATGATAGTCCTTCAGAAGGGTTGCATGTGACATTTTGCCCTGTTGCTTCAGCTGGTTCTTGGGTTTCCACGGAACGACACTCGATGCTCCTGACATGATCCAATGGGCAAGGAATCCTGTGGGTTTCTACCAATTCTTTTAAGTTTTCAAAATCATTTCCATCCTATTGTAGTGATTAAAATATTTTAAAATCAAGAATGAGGCTTACGGTAGCCAAAAATGAATAAAAAAATAAAAGCTTTTCATTGATTATTACTTTATTAAAATTATTATACGATTAAAAATTTGACATTAGTTTTGGAAATGGATTTTATTTTAAGCTCTGTAATTTTGAAGAATGATTTTATTTTAAGGTACAGGAAAATTGGAAAGGAGGCAACGTGAGAGAAAATTTTGGTGATCTTAATGTTCTAGGTTACAACATTAGCCGGTTGGGAGGCGTGGTTGGTTTGTCACTGGCCTTCTGCATCCAAGGTTGTGGGTTTGGCCCCGGCCCAAGTCGGTGGATTTTCATGATGCAGAAAATCGACAGCGGCCATGTCGTATGATTATACGGCATGTAAAAGATCCTTAGAGTGTCTGTTGAACTTGGGTGCTCTCGGCAAAATTAAATACTTGTACAGGTTCGCATTGTCATAGCTCAGGTGCCTACCTCTAGGGAGGAAATTGGGCGTCAAAATTACCTGCGGTGATTGGTATCCGCCTATATGGTGTCACACTAAAAAGAGATACCAGCTTTCGGGGGATGCACTAGGTGTGCAATGGTAAAACACCAATCTGCAGCCCATTAGAAATAAAAACAAATGTTACAACATCATAATGTGATTAGTTTCATAATGAAAGCTTTTACTCAAAATTTAATTCCTTCCTTTTTCAATTTCATTTATTTTTAAAATAGATGTAACTGTAAAACTCTTCATGATTAATTTACAATAAAAAATAATTGGGTACTTTAATATGTCTTACATATTGAAAAATAAATTCTAATTTTTCACTAGCATATGATTATTAAAGTAATTTCTCTCATAACACAGCTATATATGTTCTTAAGCACTATCATAAACTAATATTTATTATTCTTACAATCAAGTATGGATACGAGGAAACTACTTATTTCTTGATATACATTTTATTTAACATATTTAGTAACATTTGGTTTATATTTCTAGTATTAGTTTCCTGTGATGATAATATGAATTCGAGAACTAATGTTTTAATCATTAAAATGAGCCCTTTTAATATACTGATTTATCTAATATTTCATGCTACCACCAATTCCGTGCTGACATTTTGAAACATTTGACAGCTAGATTATCTTATATTCAGAATATAAATAATAAAACTATTATTCAACTTGATCAGCTGATGTTAATGATATGCGAGGTGTCACTTAGATATGTTTACTATTCCACTCTCATCGGTTACGATTTAGAAGGATGGCTTAGAAATCTGTGTCTCATAGCAACATCATTGATATATCCATCACTTTCGATGACAATTATTAATGCCCAAAATCACGACATTATCATAATATATATAACAGCATCAAACACAAATGTCTGTTAGATTTTATATTAACTTCGTCAAAAGTATGATCAATGAATACATTAGAAGAGTGGTCTATTAAAGTGGTATTTTCAATTAAGGAAAATATAGTTGATAGCCACCAAGGTACTATTATTTTAGCTACAAATAAATTGCATTTGACCGCTTTTTAATTGCCTGTTTTTGCAAATAGTGAGCTTAATTTTCAAAATTTGTTATAACATTATAATGTATTTATCTTGTAATTAATATAAGATCATGTAAAACGCATACAAAAATTAAACAATGATTTATCAATCGATTGATGCTTTACAGTTATTTATTCGTAATGAAAAATTCAAGAATAATTTGAGAAATGAAATCAAATTATTAAAAGTCTTATGACATACATAAGACTACCATGGGTTTCTCCAGAATTTTTTTTTTCTAATTTGGATTCCTTGGAAATAAAACTGTTTATTTGTAGTTTATTTTTATGCTGACCAATATCGTGAAGTCAAAAGACGTCTTCAAATGCATTGATATCCAGGTAATAGTACAAACCATTCTCACCCATGTTTGAACTCAGTAATAATAACGATGAAAGCATTTGGCGACATTTTTTGAATTGGCGACATATAATACGTATAAGTATCGTTTGATCAAATAATTTTCCTCTCTTAAAATTTTTGAATAAGTGGACTCCATGAAAATAGTTTTATGAAATTGCCGATATAGGAGCCTTTTTGTTTTGAGGTACCATGTGTAACAAGAAAACAATTCGTTCATTTGACAAGTGTGTGGAAATATATTTTTCTTCGTTTAATTAAAATTTTAATTCAGTTTTCGAACTTTCTTCTTTTCAACACACACACATACTGATTAAAATTGTGCAATTATGTCAATTAGTCTTCTGAAATTGTTAGAACTTAGAATTGCTAGAACATTAAATTAAATGGTATTCTGGGTAATTTAACCTAGATATATATAAATGTAAAGATATTTAATTTATATAAGTGACCTAGACAACAAAATTGTATGATAAAGATAATATAAAAATTGTTAAAAGTGTATTTTTAAGAAAAAAAAATCAATTTTAGGATACTTTAATTAATAATTGATGTTAAAAATGTTAGCTGTGTTACTTTAATTTCTATATTATAAATTGAAAAAAATGAATCTTTTCCGTTCAGGGGAATTCTGTAATTAAACTTGAGAAAGATACTGACCACAAATATGATTTAAAACAAAGAAAAAAAAAAAACAAAAAAAGATATTTGAACAAAAAAGGAAACGGAAAAATAGTAAATGATGGAATCTAAGAGAACATTCCCTTGTTCTTATCAAATATCATTTCTAGGCTTAGCGAAGAAAAAGACAGAAAGAAGTTCTTATTTCTGTGATTTCTTTTCCCCCCGATTCCTTCTTTTTCGTAAATTCCTCACGAAATTTTTGCTCTGACCCGAAATAAAAGGGAAACATTAAGGATTAAAATCCTATTGTTTTTCTTTGTTCCAAACTTTCGAAGTATTAATAATATTTTAGAGAATCAGTGACTTACAGAAGAGAATCCTAGTTTAGAAAAAGGATCAAAGAAGGGAGCCAGAAAAGAAATGCCAGAGAAAACTGCGGCTTTTGTCTGAAAAAGATTTCGCTGAGATATATATAAGGAAACATTTTTTTTACAATCGCTTACTCCTGTGCTTGATTAAGAAACGATTTTATGTGTGATCACTTTCATATAGTATTAAAAAAAAGGTATAAATAAATTAAAATAAGAGGATAGCTTATATATATGGCAGATTTTGAAAAAAATTATCCAAATGTTTTTATCTCTTAGTGTCTGCATCATCAGTTTTAATTCTTTAAGGTATCCGACTACTTGCGACAACTTTTTTTTGAAAAAATGAAGATATGGGTTTTTTTTTTTGTGATTTTTAGGTTTATTTAGTATATTTGAAGCAAAAAATCGTAAAATTGAAAACATAAAGAGAATGTATTATTATTAAAATGGTAAAAAACTGGTAAAAATGTACAAAAAATTACATAAACGGGGCCCGCTCTGTACAAAAACTTTTCGAACAAATTCTCAATTTTTCAGTTTTAATGTGTTACTTTATTATTCATGTTTGAAATGATCTTCAAGATAATAGATATTTTAATTTTTACAAAACTAGAGCCCTCTATCTTAGTGACTATATGAAATTGCTTAATTTATTTCTAAATAATTCCAGGTATTTTTAGAAAATTTATTCCCAGAGGTATCTAAGTTATATTTTCTTTTTCATGAAAATAATGGAGAAGATTCATTTTGTGTGTGCGTGTTTACAAAAGATATGGATATCAAAGTAAGACTACAGCAAAATTTTAAAATAGGTAAAAACAGTCACATACTTAAAATATAAAACAAAAAAAAAATATTTTTAAATAGAAATTTTACTTATGAATGAATTACTATTTTCAATTGGAATCATAATTAAATAAAAAGAGAAGGTAAAAATGAATAAATGAAAAACATATTGGGAACTTTAATTTATTTAATATCTAAAAATTTTAATTTCGAATCTCAAAATAATAAAGGTATACTTTCCAATAATTTACAGTCGTAAATATGCATTGTGTACTTGCAGTATTAATATAAGTAATTTAAGTTATATTACATAAGAGCGAATCTTATTCGAAAAATTTAAACTTACGTTATCATCGGGATCCATGGAATTGATCCATTCCGTCCAACCAGTAAATTCACATGGTTCTTCTTCGATATAGGTAGGTATTGGTTGAAGAGTAGAATATGTACAGGGAACTCCTATGCAATCTACTTTTCCGTTTTTACAGTAACTGTATACAAACAAGTCATATAAAAAAATTATTTCAATTTCTTCTTAGGTCAACAAAGAAAATTTTTATTTTTGTTACTTTTTATTAATTACTTACAATTAAGGTATCCGACTACGTTCGGAACCGTGAATTTGCAAAAGCATATAAATGGATAATATTTATGATATTTAGTGTCACTTAGATTAGAATACATGTATAAAATTGTCTTAAGGACATTTTGACATAAAGAATTATTTAAGTACAATATTTCGGCAGAAAAACCTTTTTTCAAAATGTTCTCCTTTGGTGAAAAATGCTTCTATTACAATAATATTTTGCCAGTATATAGCTCAGACCACTGTACAGAGGCTCAACTAGAATTTTTGAAATATATAACGTAGAAGTGGGTTTATCCATGTTTTATGACCACAGAGGGGAGAAATTTTAAGAAAAAACCGCCGATAATTATTTCAATTGGTCGACACTATGAAAATAATGTGAATTTTTTTAAAAAATAGTTCAGACTCTCTGGGGAAGTCTTTAATTTATATAAGCAAAATATTATTATTTTAGAAGCATTTATTATAGGAGAACATTTTGAAAAAAGGTTATTCTAAGTTACTTTTTTGCCAAAATATTGTATTTAATTATTTTTTTTTGTCAAAATGTCCTTAAGATAATTTTATACATGTATTCTATAATCTAAGTCACACTAAATATCATAAGAATTATCTATTTATGCGCTTTTTTAAAATCACTGTTCCGAACGTAGTCGGATACCTTAAATATCTCATTTCTTCATCATAACTACAGTAATACGTCATTGCATAAGATTTTAAAGCGGGATCATGCATTTAGAACAGTAACGGTTATTCACGCGCAGCGTATGACGTACCCGAAGAGGCGGTATTCCAAAATATATATTTGGAATTCACCTACAAGCTAAAGCCCCTCAAAAGATATGACGTTAAAGTCAGCTACACGAGAAACTATTCATTTTCCAAAAAAAGGTTTGGATGGAGTGTTGAAAAAAGTTAGGCGTTGGGTGTGATATACCCTGCGCGAGAAGTGCCGGTTTAAAAATTAATCAAGTAATTTTAGAAATCTTACCAAGATTGACAGGAGTCTCCAACATCAGGATTTTTGATTCTTTCACCTTCCCTATAGGATACACCTTCGATTACAATGCAAGGCTTGTCATCGCACATCTCTTCAGGAATGCACGTTAGGTTGGTAGCACTCCTGTGTACATGCCCAGGCTTACACGGTTTCGGCTCGCATCCATCTACACAATATTCTCGCGAGCACGACTGGCTCTCCAATGGAATCAAGTAAGTGTCACAATTGACTGGTTGACACAGCGAAATACAAGGAGAATATCGGTCGCAAGATTCACATTGAACAGCTAAATTTTAAAAAAAATTGTAGATGTGAAATACGATTCAATTAATACTAGTAACCTTGAGAATTCAAATAACTTTAATTCAGAAATAAGTATTCAAAACAATATAATTTTGCCCAAATCCAAAAAGTTTTGATTGAATTACTGAATAACTGGGAAAATAAATAAAGAGATTTGTTTGTTTTGGCATGGAACAAAGGGCTGTGAATGCAGAAACTCTAAATATAAATATTAATAATAATAGGAAATGAAGAACATACCTTAAGCAAAGCGAGAATAAAATAAAATCAATATAAGCCTTATACAGGAGTAACCAAATGGTATCAATATTCCTTTTTTTTAAAAAAAAAGTTGAATACACATAAATTGGAGTTTTTTTTTACATCTATATATATCTACCAACTATTACTCTCTCTCTGCATATACATTTATACACACTCAATGACGGCCAAATTAGTATGAGCTTCTCGGATATCTTAGGCAGCAATTCTCTGGGAAAGACTATTCACTACTTTTCGGAAAGTTGCAGCATGACTTTTCCTCCATTCTTATATAAGAACTCGGTTAAACTGTATCTCTGGGTTGGGAGTGTCTTGTTCTAATTCGCAGTCGATTTTTCTAATTCATCTCATAGGTGTTCTAAGCTATAAAACTGAGGTTTGAGCAGTTCAGTCAAATTTCTGAACATCCATATCAGCAAACCATGTCTGCACAAGGCCAGATCATGAAGTATGCACAACAGCATGATCCTGTTGAAACAAAAATGGACCCCCTCCGAAGTTTTAGCACATTACAAACAGGCCAGAACTGTCTAAAATTGTGAGTGTATATATATATATTTATATATATATATATATAAAATTTTTTTCACAACCGTTCTTCTCGGAGTAGTTGTACAATGAACTTTCCCTTACGTTATTATACGTAGAAGCTGTAATATTCAGTAAAGGCGATGTTTATATCTCCCGTGTCCACAATTATGATTTAATGTACCACTGCTAGTTCTCCCATCCTTGCTTTTCATCGGTTGCTGATGATCAAACACTAATGGTTCAATAGATTTTTGCATTGTCTATATGAGCTCTTGTGGTCCTATAAGTGAGTTAAGTTCCTGATTCAGGCTACAAGTGAGACTGTATGATTTAACTAAGCCACATGGAAAACAAATCTATTCTCTCAGTGATTATTGGTAGGTTCACAGAAGTTAAAAGACGTTTCGTACGGCTTTTCGTGATTCATCGATTTTCCATTCACAATTATGGGATCACAATCAATGTCAGTAGCCATATCACAAAAGGGCAAACTTCAGTCACAATAGGCCACGATCCTATTGCAGTTAAAGTCCAACTTATACTGGTAAGAGTTGTCATTTCTTGCACAAGGCATAAATCCTTTATCTGAACAACCAACATTCATACGTAAACATCCAAATGAAAAAAATCATTGTACAATCTATTCTTTTTTATACAGGCTGTAAGTGGTGTTAATCTTATCAGCGTTTCTCAAATGTACTGAAATAAAAATGATTTGAATATCCAAGCATGTTCATACCTTTTTATTCAAGTTTGATGTTTGTAGTTTATAGACTTCATGATGTTGAAGTTTTAATGGTCAGAATGTGCATATAGCAATTATATAAAAAAAGAGCTATAAGAAAAATACCCATTAAATAAGATGACTTACGACAAAGATCCTGTGATCGCCATGGAATTACCACTCCACTTCTGGCGCATTTCAATGCATATGCAGCAATTACTGCGCATACACATTTACAATCCCCTCCGGTGCTGCAAGCGCATGCATCAGATACACATCTGAAATATATAAGCAAATGATATATTACAAAGATTTTGTTTTTCGTAGATAAATTCATATCACAGTTAAATTTAA
This sequence comes from Trichonephila inaurata madagascariensis, assembly GCA_019973955.1. NCBI lineage: Eukaryota > Metazoa > Arthropoda > Arachnida > Araneae > Nephilidae > Trichonephila > Trichonephila inaurata. The sequence continues at coordinate 138,724 of BMAV01009619.1, read as the reverse complement.
CATATACATTTTTACAATAGAACTACTAGCAGGTATAGTATTATAATATGTGTGTGAATACAGATGAAATAAACTTAAAATATTCTCTCTTTTCTCCTGGTTAAAGTTTCAGTACAAAGTGAATGAATGGGTGATAGAGGGTATTTAGGGCACGAAAGATAGTTTACTCTATACTGCTTATTTTATTTTATATTATGTATTATTTTTTAGAAATTTTATATTTTGTTTTATGTAACTGAGTGAGTCGTACCTTCTGTAAAAAATATGCTTTAGTCACCTACATTTCGCAAGACAATATGAAGTGAGCAATTCTTTACAGCTGAAATAATATTGTTTTTGGTCTCTATATAATTACGTATTGAATTGAAAAAAACTCCATTCCTTGCAAATCTGATGGAGAATTGGTAACTTTGCATAAAGTACCTGATATATATTGTAATATACTGTTTTTGAATCATATTTGGTATTTGTTAGGTTTCAACTCTTATCCAGCTGCATATATTTGTCCTCTTTGCCATTTTCACACTAATACGTTATTATTTTTTTTTTTACCAAATACAGCTTGAGATGTTTTGTATATCAATGTTATTACATAAAGAATAAAAGAGATTGTTAATATACTGCACACTAAATTTACATTTTTTAGTAACTGTGCTTAAGGTATCCGACTACGTTCGGAACCGTGATTTTTCAAAAGCGCATAAATGGATAATTTTCACGATATATAGTCACTTAGATTAAAATACATGTATAAAACTGTTTTAAGCACATTTTGAAGAAAAAAAAAATATTTAAATACAATATTTTGGCAAAAAATTAACTTAGAATAACCTTTTTCCAAAATGTTCTCCTTTTGTGAAAAATGCTTCTATTATAATAATATTTTGCCTGTATATAGCTCAGATCTCTCTACAGAGGCTCAACTAGAATTTTTGAAATATATATCTTAGAAGTGGGTTTATCCATATTTTACGACAACAGAGGGAGCAATTTTAAGAAAAAAAAAAAAAAAACGCCAATAATTATTTCAATAGGTGGTAACTCTGAAAATAACGTGAATTTTTCAAAAATTCTATTTGAGCCTCTGTAGAGAGGTCAGAGTTATATACAGGCAAAATATTGTTATAATAGAAACATTTTTCACAAAAGGAGAACATTTTGAAAAAAGATTATTCTAAGTTAATTTTTTGCCAAAATATTGTATCTAAATAAATGTTTTTGTCAAAATGCCCTTAAAACTATTTTATGCATGTATTCTAATCTGAGTGACACTAAATATCATAAAAATGATCCATTTAGGGTCTTTTTTAAAATCACGGTTCCGAACGTAGAAGGATACCTTAATAATTCAAAATTTCTCATAATGATAATACTTTTTCTCATTTATATGTATCCTTAAAATTGAAAAATTATTATTTATTAATTAAATACGTTTGAAAATGTTGAGTAAAATTTTTTACTACGTTTGTTGTTTAATATACTTACTTAAACTTTCAGGGCCCCTTTTTTTGAACTTTCCTAACATAAGAACATTTAATTAACTTCCTCATCAGAAATGATAACATTTAGAAGATGGGATCCGCATTGACGGAAAAGACTTTTTTTTTATAAATCAATTGTGTTAATAAGAGTTAAAATATTAGTTACCGTAAAATCTGGCGTATAACGCGCACCTATGCTTTCAAGCTTAATTTTTTAATTTTTAGATATATTCGCCGTATAACGAGGACCCCACTTTTTTCGAAAAAATCTGAAATATTAATATACATTATTCTTATGTTTTGAAGTCATTTATTCGAGGCATTATCCCAGACTTTTGACAAAATATTTTTCTTATAGAACTACAACTCTTTTAGCTCATAAGGCAAGTCATTTCCTTTAAATAAACAGTATTTTGATATATATAGGTGTAACATTGTTTTTATGTTTATCTTTTTTTGTTATTTTTAAGGCTATCGTTTTTGTACCCGGCGTATAACGCGCACCCTTAAGTTTCGATCTTATTTTTTTGAGTTAAAAATGCGCGTTATACGCCGGATTTTACGGTAAGTACAATAATTTATTTTCCTCTGAGCTATTAGCAGTAGCATCAATTTTCACTAGTTGCGATGAAAATCGAGAAAGTTGCCAACTTAAGAAGTTACTTTTTTTCTTATTTTTGAAAAATACATAAGAATTGCTTCAAGATAAATGCTCAATGAAACAGAAACAACTAAAAACTAATTTTCTTTTTTTATTAGAGAATACACGACACTGCATAAGAATAAAAAAAGAAAATCGAAAATAACTTAGAAGTACCTATATTTCGACAAAACATGTTACAGTAAAAGTTTTGCGAGTTCAAGCTTCGATCTAATCGTAAACCACCGAAAATATTACAATGATTTACGTCGAAGTCTGGAAGTTTAGAGAATCGAGTTTTAGCACAGGTATTGATCTCTTTCTCCCATCGAACGAAGAAAGTATTGGCTGACATAAGCTGATTTTTATATTGGAGAAAAACAAACTGCGAAAAACTTTATCGGCCGAACAAGAAAATTGATCGAGGAAATATTTTTCTATCTTTATTCCTCTTTAAACTGAGATTTATCACGCTGAAGACATTTCTGGGTTTCATCAAACAGAATTTGTCCCTCATAATTACTAACCAGAAAACTTAAAAGTGCGCTTCTAAGTCACTTTTAGTACACTGGTCATCAAAACTAGATAATACTTCCTAAGCTATACAACCAATGTTCAATGCTATCAATATTTATATTAGATACAATTGAACACCAAATTTTACTTCCGCGAATATGTTACAGCCGGAAGTACGTAAAATCGCTTATTGACATTGTGGTACGCAATGGACACATAATAGAATTCTGGTCTGTAGTGCTTTTTAAAATGAATGTGCTTTCTTAGAATGATCAGTATCTATCAGTTATAACTTAAAGGCGGCATCATTTAAATGCAGATCAAATGTGGCGAATAATTCGCAGGATCTAGAGAGGTAAAAAACAAATGGAATCTGCCCAAGATTTGAGTATCCCTCAAAATGTCATATCAAAAGTGTGGCGCAGGGGCGTAGCTACCACCGTATCAGCCATATCAATGATACGGAGCCCCAAAAAGTGCAAGCAAAAAATTGCAAAATATTAAGGAGCTCTTAGGTAAGGCCCCCGGGGAACTTCGATACAGGGCCCACTCAGGACTAGCTACGCCAGTGGTTTGGAGTGACTTTTTAAGCCATGGATTAGTTGATAGACAACATGGTCAAGAGTGACCACGAGCAATAACTACATCCAAAAACTGTTTTCGGTCATTTTCATCTCAATGAAACCGCGAAGCTACTATGAGAGATTTGGGCTTAAACCCTTAAGCTGCTTCTGGAGCTCGAATTAGCCATGCTACGGCTACAGAAAAGAAAACCAGGCTGCATTAACGAAGTTACCCTGTGTGCGAGAAAACCAGTTGTTTGTGTCTCACTCTAGCTGCCTGAAGAGCTTGTTTAAACTTTTTTTAATTACGTCGAGGGAGAGGTCATATAGTCAATTTCCCTGAAAACAGCCCAATACTAACTAGCCTTTGCAAAAATGTCAAAAAATAAAAAAGGAAAATTAAAATTTGTGTTGTGGCCGGGGAAGCACAAACTGCCAAATGACTAAAATGGCTTGTTTAAAATAGTGCCGTTGTTATGTTCCAAGGAGCCAAGTAAACTGATCCCGAGTATTGTTTAATGATGAGATCTGACATAATCTGAATACTGATTCTAGACGTATTTGATCTGAAAAGAGGAAAAGGATCGCGCAATTCGCCTTTTGTAGTCCGGGAAATATCCCGTTTCTGCGATCTCAGTTTAATGGTTTGAGGAAGAGTCATGACAAATGGCTGCACCCAGCTGATATCTTTTTCCAAAGAGGTGTGTACGAGGTATTGGAAACTTAAGCTGAACTGTTTAGGGATGCTGTTGGCCCAAAGAATTTGTTAATGGTTGACAATGCTCAACCGCATCGGGCATTTATTGTGTCAGAACACTTGAAAGCAGAAGATATCACTCAAATGGTTATGCCACCTAAATCCTCCGACTTGAACCCGATTGAGCATGCGTGGAAAGCTTTATGGCGCCGAATTTCAATGCCCTTAATTTCTCCCCAGACCCACCCGGAGCTGAAAAGAGCCCTTTTAGATGAATGACATGCAATACCACAAGTCTTGATCAACACTTTGATAAAGTCTATGAAAGACGTAACGTATGCATATATGACCCAGGTAAACACACACAATACAAAAAAATGATTCCCACAAGAGACGATTTAATTTTTCCATTATTTTCCAATTTCCATAAATTTGGTTTCAGTTTCAATTTTTTTTTTTGCAAAACAATTAACTGCCAAACATTGTAACTAATGTTTTTGTACAAATTTCTATTAATAATTGTTCATTATATAACAGTTCCATTTAATTTCTGTCATTATCTTTTAATTTCGATAATTAGTGTAAAAACGGAGTAAATAAAGTATAAGACGCCATTTTTAATTGCTTCTAAAAACTTTGGAGTGGGTGGGGTAAAATTCTGAGTTAAAAGTGTGAAAGGATACTAAAATTGTAAGGTTTAAGTTAGTTTATTAATTTATAAGCAGTTATTAATATAAAAAAATCATGTATTTATGTTTAAATTATAGCTTAGATAGCATGCACAACATACTGTTTCAAATTTGTGTCTTAACTTACTAAAATATAAACGAAAATGGAAGCAAGTTATATGAAACGAAATTTTTCTGTCTCCATTATTAAAGTTTTTTTTTTATTTACGAAAATTATGATGAACTATAGTCTTTGATAATATAAATTTACACATAATCTTTAAAAAATAAATATTGCTTTTAATACACGACTTCAAAAAATAAAACCTTTAATAAAATGTGAGTTTCCTGTCAGATGCATTGCGTGAGAGATTTGAAAATAATTTACAATGGTAAGGGATAAGTTATATGTAGCACATAAATACGAAATTGCTGTGTTAAAACGAATTTTACTGTTTCGCATTTTCTTTTATTTTTGTACGTTTTTATTTGAAAACTTCTTCGCTAGAAATGATGTGATAAAAGTTTTGATAAATTTACATTTTCTGTTATTCGGATGGGAAGGAATAAATTCTCAAAATGTTCCTCCCTGGGTGCTTTTTATGTTTCTTTGACGATAAAAAGACTGCTTTTTTTCATCACGCACTGTGAGTTTCTTTCAAATCTTTCTGCAGAAGATTTTACGCTTCATTGCCCTCAATATTATTCCTAACGCTCAGGTTTCTTTTATTATATGCGTGGTTAAATATACTAAAAGCAATGTTCAAAATAATTTTTGTTTTGAATATTTTGAAATTTGTGAGAAAATAAATTTTGAAATGTATGGTATGGAATAAATGGACTCAGAGAGAGTGAGAGAGATATATAGAGAGTGAGAGAGAGAGTGTGTGTGAGAGTGAGAGAAAAAGAGAGAGAGAAAGAATACTAATGTCTCTAAAAACAATTTAGCTAAAATAAGCCATAATTTCAATAAGCCTTTTTTTTTTAAAGAAAAAATCTATAGAGAGTGTTAGTTCATGAAACTGTCGTTAGTTGGCGTTGTGCTACCTTTTCGTATCCTAGCGTTCTAAAAAACGGGAATCTTCTCTTTTGAGAGGAACAACAAGGTGGCCGTCACAGTTGACATGATGCATGTTCTTAGTTTTTAATAAATTTTCATGGTTTGTGTGTCTTTTCGTATTGTGTTGTGATGTATTGTGGCAGTGGTGTAACTGAGAACATTTGGGCCCCCTTGCAAAATCGGGCTTTGGGCCCCCCAAGTTGGATTTTATAAAGGGTTGGTACTTGGAGGCAATCAGGCTTTTTGCCACCTTGAACCCTGCTCCCCTCCGCGATATGGGGGTGTACGTTAAGACACTATATTGTGTCTAAAAACAAGAAATATTCTTTGAATAATTCTCCTTTGAACTCTGGGACTGAGATATTCTTCCACAAAGTCTGCCACATGGTAAATGCATGGCTAATTTAGTACTACATACACACGAAGAATGGCGTTCAGTGCGATAAATTTTATTAATAATTGGATTAATGAATATACGAGAAATGAAATGGTGTCGAAAACCTCATTATGGCAGGGAGCGGCCGGTCAAGTTCTTCAGTGACAGAAATCAACACGGCACGAGTTGCAGAAATGATTCAAAATTATTGACGAGTAACTGCGTGAAATATCGTCAGAACTGGAACTGAGTTATGGTAGAGTGCAGCATATCGTTTCGGTTCTCTCATTCAAACAGTGCTGTGAAACATCCGCCAAGACCTAGCTCAATGAATGAGGACCGGATTTATACTACGACGGGTTAAACAAGTTGGTTCTAGGTTCTGATAAATGCTTAAATAATATTGCGGATTACGTCGAAAAGTGATAGGCACGTATGCATCTTAATTCCATTTTGTATTTTCCGTCTATTGTTAATAAATACTTCTTTATTCAACATGTAATTTTTTTTATCACTCCTCTTATTTTAATGTTAAACGTGTCTCATGGTATTTATGAGCTACTTTTTCTGAATTATTATTATTATTATTTATGAAATAAGGCTTTTAAATTTTGCATTTGTGTTTATAGCTTCTATAGTAAATGAAATTGCCATTCATTTAAATTACGGGCTCGTAATTAAAAAAACTAATACTCAGTAAATATTTATGTCGTAACTATTTTTCTCGTAAAATGTAATAAATATAGCGTTCTTACATGGTAGGATCTAAGAGTTCGAGGACTTGGCATAAAATTCCTCACACTAGATACTTTAACTACTTAACGGATTTATTTGCCTTTGCATTGTACGTGCATCACTTACGGGGCTCATTCATTTAATTTGCTTTCACAGTGCATAGTAAGACGGATTCATGCACCCCTTTTGTATTTTGTCCATATTTTGCTTCTTTTTAGTTCACTATTTTGTGAAGAAAGGGCAAAAACAGCCCATTGAAATTTGGTCCAATTTAGTTCACAAAATTCAAATGAATTTTATTAAAAAACACTTAATGATATTAAAGTACTGTAGCCCAAATTAATTCAAAATAACTCAACAGGCTGACAAAGAATTTTTTCCAGCGTTTGTGCAAAAATTTGGAAGCACTGCTAGAAGATACTTTTTTTCAGCTCCTCTTCAGGCCACCAGCGATGCTACTTTCAACAAATCTGACTGTAGAGAAGCACCTCCTTACAGAATTTGTTTAATTAATGAAAATAAATAGATCACAATGACTAAGTTTAGTGAATAGGTGGAACGTGATAGGATTTCAGTTTCGGTTTTGTCAATAATTAAGTTTGATTGCCGTGTGCATTATCATACGGAAACTGCTATTGCACACTGTGCTATATCTACGGGTATTTATAACAAATGAAGTCGATCTAACGATGAAAAATATTGACATGACACTGCATGTTTACTGTCCTGTCCTTAGTATTAATTCTGAATGGGCAGTTCTTTGAACAATCATGACCTTTCTTTTGTTGAGAATTCATGGTCTTCTTTGAAACGCCGACATCTCTCTATACCTTTGATCACGAATTCATAGAATCTCCGTATGCATTTTTAAGTATTTCTAAAACCTCTGCAATTACTAACAAAATTTAATGAGAAAGTATTGCTGAAAATCGATGTTTTTTTATCTCTCAGAGCGAACATAATTAACTTCCAAACAAATAATTTGTGCACAAAATTCCTGCTGATGACATGAGCATGTTATGTTGCTGTTTCCAATGCAACTTGATTGACGGTGTCAGATTGAGACCCACGAAATTTATCGTAGCAAGGAGCTAGTTTGTTAGAATGTATTTTTTGGCTCCGATTCACTCCAATTTTGAGAGAGGACATCTTGGTGGATGGTCAGGGAGTTTCTTATCTCTTCTCTTCCGCCAACCTCTCAAGAGAACTCTCTGCTCGACGAATATATAGAGGGAACAGGCACTATACGGTTACAAACATCCATGCCTTCTCCGAGTTTCAAGCCCAAGTTCTATGTCACAGCAGTGCCATTAACCATTATACCGTCTAGCCAGCTTGACAAGGGTATAAACATCCAGAACAAGAGTTAACTGTGGGCATAACCATTCAGAACAAGTAAGAAAGCGATGGAGAAATGTATTTCGAGATGGTTCAAATTTAACTGTACGCTATATTATTGTCACTGTCTCTAAATTTTCGAATCCTGCCTCTTAGTAGTGTTACAAAGATCGGGGTATGAGGATTTTATGCTATCAGTCTCAAAGAGAAAGACAGTTCTTCAGGAGCGATGGAAATTTATTGTCGGAAAACAGTCCTTGAAATACAGCAGCTATATTTGTAGAATAAATCTCAAAAGGCCTTCACACCTTCTACGGCTTTTAGATACAACTACCAGTGTTTAAAATACAAGTGTGTAAAATATTATTCACAAGCACTCCTGTAGGAAGAGCGAGTGCTTGTGAATAATCGGCTGTTCTTTGGGGCCGAAGTAATAACTAATCGCTGGATGACTCTTCACGGTCAAATCAATACTACTCTTCAACGGTCTAAACAAGACAAACTCAGTTTCGGTGAGTGACTCCCTGTTTATAGGCTTCATGGTTCTTTCCAGAAAAATTCGCTAGCGTCATAGACCGTGATATTAGTAAATTTCTCCATTAATTTCCAGAAAAATCTATAGGGATATAAACTCGCCAAAAAATGGTTGCCAAAATGATGCCAACTTAGCTCTATCACCAAGAATTCACCAAGTTTGCATTGAATCATCTTTATAATGTAAGGAACGGTGTGCTTGTGAATATTACAATTTTAACATAATATAAATACAATATAGAGTAATATAAACATATTACACATTCAGATATAAATTACTTATATTATTTTAAAAATTCATTACGCAAAATTCATAACAGTATTATAAGAATCTTAATTATTTTTATTTTAAGGAATAAATATATGACAAACTTTAATGCTGAATTGTGTACTGTACTGACCTCTGATAATAATCTTCAACCTCAACCTGATAGTGGCAAGGCTTGAAGAGATCTGATTTAAGGACTCCGCATCTGTGACGAGACCAGTTTCTTCTCTCAGGGTTTTTATTGCATGCATCTTGTGAAGGCTTGGCTTTGGGGCAGAACTTGTGAACTCGCCAACTGTCTGCGAAATCTTTTGCCAGAATAAGAGGGATACCGCCCGATGGAGGACGGAAATCATCAGATGCATCTGAATTAAAGTCTCCACAAAGACCTTGAAGCTGCGTAGAAACATTTGAAATATACGTTGTCATTAATCAAATGATCAATTTTTGACAGATTTAAATAAGTATAAATTTGAATTGATTTTTATTAACACAACACATTGAAGCTGCACATGGGATATTGGTATAAGACCTGAAAAATTTGAACCTAAGTCAAATGATGAGGATACCATCCTAACTACCAGCCCACTCTCTTAAACTCCATACCCCATCAAAGATTTTGTGTTGTGTGTGTGAGCCACGACATATTTAACATGCATCAGATTTCCTACACGGAGAGAGGCACTCGAACTCGAACCTATGGATGTACACTGTCGGGCATGAATTCACGACCATGACAACTTAAATGCCGCAGATAATCTAAAAAATTGGAAATTGTTCAAATGAAAGCTTTATTTCTTAGAAAATTGTAATTTCCTACATATATTTAATAAATATAAAACATTTCTCAAGAAAGTAGAATTTTCAGGAATATATGGGATTAGCATTATCGGAAAATATTTTTCTTTAAAACAGTTTTTTTTTTTAAGTAAACACAATATCTGATGCACTTTAACACTAAATCTTACGGAATAAAACCATTTTTTTTACCATTAATAATGATAAATGTTGCGAATTTAAGTTCGTACATTCAAAATGTGAAACTGAACAATTATTAAATATTAGGGAGAATACTTATGATTATAATGTGGTTATAGTCCTGAAAATTTCTAGAGTCTTAGACATATGCATTGATTGTTTATTTATGTCGTAGTTTCTTTAAGTGTTAAATTTAAGTGAATTGCAAATAAAAAAAAAGGTTTTTTTAGTATATCTGTGCTTACCAAGTTTGACATCTGTAGGTCTAATAGTTGAAAAAATAGATTTTTAACGTCCCCGTAACACCCATGTGGGTTGACTTTTGAAAACACTCTTCTCATCAGATCTTTGCCCAGCAAAAGTGATATGTTTTCTAAATTTGAAGTTTATAGATTTAGTTATTCCTCAAAGAATTTTTTTTTATATAAAACGCCCTCGCAATCCCTCTTGGATGTTAATTTTCGCAAAACCCTCTCTAGAAGATTTCTATTCTATGAAAGAAACATGCCAGCTAAATTTCAAGACTAGGTTTAATAGTTCGAAAAGAGTAAATTCTCTTTTATCTATAACACCCATTTTACCTCTCGCAACTTTCTTGGAGCTCAAGTTTCGTAAAAGTCTCTTTTGCTTCGTTTCTCTACTCCTTGAAAGGAACATATCAGCCAAATTTCAAATCTGCACGTCTAATAGTTAAAAAAAACGTGAATATTTATTTATAATGGCAACCCTTTGCAAACCCCTTGGAGGTCGATTTGGCAAAACACTTTCTTAGCGGATCTAAACTCCATGAAATGAACATGCTTACTGAATTTCTAGTTTGATGGTCTAAAGTTCAAAAACGGAAATAGTTATCTTTTACACCGCTTTAACCCCTCGCAACCTCCCTTGGAGGTATATTTTCGAAAATCTTCTCTGGTAGCGGATCTCTACTCTACGAAAGGAACATGCCTGCGAAATGTCGAGTCTGTAGATCTTATAGTTCAAAACCGGGAATACCTTTTTATAACAGTAAACCTCTCAAAACCATCCTTAGTTGACGATTTTTGCAAAAGTCATTTATTAGCGGATCTCTACTCTATGAAGGAAATCTACTTGTTAAATTTGAAGTCTGTACGTCTAATAGTTTAAAAATGGAAATAATTATCTATAACGCCTCTTAATATCCCGCAATGCCACTTGGTCATCTATCGGTATATAGTTTTACTAACTCAGAAACCTTCGCGGGCATGTGTCCAACCAATCTCATCAAGTTTCATCGCAATCGGATGAACAGTTTAGGAAAGCATAAGAGACATACAGAGAAACATTGATTTATATAAATATATATCAGTAAACAATGCTTATTTATTTTCCTCCACGTATGGGGACAGAAAGTTTCACGTGACAATCCATCAGGGGTGTCAAGTGTAATATATTTATCTGAAAAACAACCTCTTTTTTCTGTTACTTAATAGAATATATACTAGTTGCCGAAATGAATTGATTCAATCTATACGGGTAAACTTATTACACAAGATACACATAAAAAAAATTATTTTTTTGAAAACTTAACGAATAAAATAAAAAGGTGGCATGCATTGTGAGTTATGCACCCGTTTGTTCTTATAGTACCTTATTGTTGTACGAAGTATATACTTCATGACAAAACCAGATTCAAATTCTTTTAACTTATATTATTTTCTATGACACCACTGTATTTGTACAATGATTCTGTGTTTAGCACAAAAGCAAACCATTCAAAATGGGATTAAGACGTTCATAAGTACGTTGTTGTCTTTTCTTAGAAATTTATTATGAATACAAATTAAGCAATCCTAATTTACTTCATACAGTGGGAAAAATTGATGTGCACTTCAAAAATATGATTTTATCATCGAATTGCTTGCTTACAAGTTTTCCTCTTTTATACGCGTCAACTGACTGAGAACAATCTTTTGAATATATCTTTTAAGGTATCCGACTACGTTCGGAACCGTGATTTTAAAAAAGCGCATAAATGGATAATTTTCATGATATTTAGTGTCACTTAGATTAGAATACATGTATAATATTGTTTTAAGGACATTTTGACCAAAAAATTTATTTAAATACAATATTTTAGCAAACAATTAACTTAGAATAATCTTTTTCAAAATGTTCTCCTTTTTGTGAAAAATGCTTCTATTATAATAATATTTTGCCTTTATATAGCTTAGACGTCTCTACAGAGGCTCAACTAGAATTTTTGAAAAATTCACATTATCACACAATTATCACAAATTCACAAAATCAGAGTTACCACCAATTGAAATATAGTTAATAGCGTTTTTTTTCTTAAAATTGCTCCCCTCTGTTGTCGTAAAATATGGATAAACCCACTTCTAAGTTATATATTTCAAAAATTCTAGTTGAGCCTCTGTAGAGAGGTCTGAGCTATAGACAGGCAAAATATTATTATAATAGAAGTATTTTTCACAGAAGAAGAACATTTTGAATAAAGATTATTCTAAGTTATTTTTTTGCCAAAATATTGTATTTAAATTATTCTTTTTGTCAAAATGACTTTAAATCAATTTTATACATGTATTCTAATCTAAGTGACACTAAATATCATGAAAATTATTCATTTGTGCGCTTTTGCAAAACCACGGTTCCGAACGTAGTCGGATACCTTATGTCTTCTTTTATTTCTTCTACCTGGCAAGGACATTTATTTGCTTTTAGAAGCGAACAAACTGAAACACATGGACAAAAATTGTACATTATAGAAATACCTTATAAAAATCTAATAAGAAAAAACGATATTTTTTCATTATATTTTTTTGGACTACAAAAATAAACTTTCCTTTTAAGATATATTTTTGAAACAGCTACTAGAGAAGTTTTAAAGCGAGGTTAATGAAACTATAACAACAAAATTTCAAGAAACCCTAAAAATAATGGACGTGTCACATCATAATCTATAAGTCTGAAATACTCCACAGCCTAAAACTTGTCTCAAAATGGCACATAAAATAATAAAAAAAAAAAAGTCGTTCGATCCAATTTTAAAGGATGAGTTATCCTTTAGGCACTTTATTCCTCAAAATGCGTGATGTCGAAGGAATAAAAATATGTTCCCGGAATACATCCATGAAATTTATAACCCTAAACATATTTGAGTAACGAATAATAAAAAAAAGGAGAAAAAAATGTAAAGGATTGGTCTTTTACTTTATTTTTCCAGATAGGTTGAGCCGTGACGTACACACGGGTATTACGATCCCACTGGATAGATATTCCAATATCGCTTTCCACTAGAGTAAACATTCCCACAGGAGTAACCGTGAGCCTAGACTTTTCTGGTACAGATGGAACAGGATGAACACGAGTCAACGATACGCTTGTATCACCTAATCAGACGAAGGAAGCAATAGTTAGGAATAATATAATATGATAAAGCAAATAAAATATACGAATTTTATATTATGGGGAAATAATCTATGATTAAATATTTAAAAATCCTCCATCCTTTTTCAATTCCTACTATTAGTTCACACTCCCCCTATATATATATTTATATATATATATTATTCAAATTTTCAGTCGTTAATAAAATACTTTCAATTCATCCACTCAAGTTCAAATACATTTTTTGAAAACTTGTAGTGGACGACACTTGATGTTGATATAGTTTTTTCAAATATTGATTCATTAATTCAATTAAAAAATGAATAAATAGTAACAAACAAAAATAATAGTCCAACAGTATATATAGAAAGGAAAATTGTTCGTAGCATCCCTGTAGTTCAATGGATAGTGTGTTGGACTTCTTATCCAAAGGTTGTGGGCTCGAATCCCGCTTGGGATGGCTTAATTTCTGAGAATGTGATTTCTTTTTTACTACACTATTTTATTAGAATAATTACATTTCATTAATGAGAATAAATAGTAACAAATAAAAAAAAATAGTCCAATACCCTATATAGAAAGGAAAATAGAAAATTGCAAGGAAAATACTTTTCTATTTTGTCACTTAATGTTGTGATACTGTCATATGTATATACATATTTATATTAATTGTGTAACTATTTAATAAAAAGTAACTAAAATAAAATTTTTCTTTGTTGATCTAAGTAGGAATTGACTTACATTTTTTTTTAAATATTATTTGTTAAGCAACTGAATGCATTTGAATGTAAATTTAACATAATAAAGCATTTCTTATTTATATATATAGTACTTTAATATAAGTTATTTAAATTAATTCATTATAATTATGCATTGTTGTTGTTAATTTGTGAAGATATTTAAGGGAAAAAACAAGAACACTTCTTATATTATCCTATTAAAGTAATCCATAATGCACGCTTCTGTAACTAATTCAACCAATTTTAAGATAGGTTATTACTTGTTTCACTCAAATGTTTTCATATAAGTATACCGGATGTTTGAAAAGTATGACTGCACTTTCAAATGTTAATTAAGAAAAAATCATTTATGGCTTTTTTGCTCCATAAGGTAAAGATTAAAGTTTTTTTTATAATGCTTCATTGCATGATTTTAACGTGCGAGCCATTAGTTGCAAATAACACATGGAGTCCATACGAGATGTCAAGCCACGTTGAATGAAGCATTGCACGGTCAGCAATCTGAACGGCCTTTGTAGCTCTTACATCATTGTCATAATATAAGATTGGGAAACAATGATTTTCACGTATCTCCAAAAGAAACCCAAAGGGATTATTTCTAGAGCTCTAAGTGTCCACTTTATTGGACTTATTTCCATCCATTTCATCCGGGTAACTCTTTCTCATTTCGAAAACTCCAGTGTAGTAGCACTTAATGTACGTTATACATGTGCTTTAGATTTAATTTCGATAAACCATGCTATACCGCTTGCGTTTATTCTTGCGGTGAAGCCCTTTTAAAATAAGAATGTAGAAACACAGTGACATTGTGTCATCTAGTTTACATCTAATTAAACAGGAAGTTTAATATTTTATTATTGAATATAAAAAAACCCGCAATCTTTATATTTCAATTAATTTTTTAAAGTGTAATTATATTTTTCGAAGAAAATGTGTTATATGCATGCACATATAAATATTTACATTCTAAGCATTACAATTAATAATATCTAATTAATTATATAGTTTATTCTTTATTGGAATTTTTTAATCAATATAATATTTTTTTAAAAAAATGCATAACTACTCTAATTAAAATTTGATTATCCGCGCAAGTATTTGCAGAAAATATTCATGTGAGTATACAGGGTGATTTGCTACCAGACTGACAAACTTGCAGGGTGTGAAGGGTGTAAAGAGACGACTTGGAATCGCATAAAAATGCAGCGTCGCAGATGCCGTAGTTGCGAGCTATGATGCACACACACACAAAGAAGTATGGAAAAACAAAAATATTAACACATTAAGGGGAGAGAAAATATTTTATTGAAAGGTTGTACTAAAACAGGTGTTCGAAATTACGGCCAGAAGTCATTTGGCTGACCTGACAGCTGCGTTACAAGGATTTTCTTGCATCAAAGATTCTGGCATGCCAAATATCCTCTCAGCAGTTACGGATATTCCAGCGATGAGATCTTCAACTGAAGGAAAGGGCATCTCGTACACCAAACTCTTCATGTGGCCAGGACTAGACTCACGTCGACATCTGTTCCCACTTGCAAAGGTCGTGTGATGTGGATTTTCTTACATCAAAGATTCTGTCATGCCAAATATCCTCTCAGCAGTTACAGGTATTCCAGCGATGAGATTTTCAACTGAAGGAAATGGTATCGCGTACACCAAACTCTTCATGTGGCCAGGACAAGACTTACGTCACCATCTGTTCCCACTTGCAAAGGTCGTGTGATGTGAAACACACGTGTTTGAGTAACGTTCCTGGTACAACAGCTGAGTGGAGTTCCCATTACAATCCAAATATGTTCAGCACGTTGATCAATTCTTCGTTTGAATATATCCTTCTAACTCGGGAAATGAATCGCAAACGATGACTTCCATCAAGATCTGTTTTCACAAAACCTTCCATTCAGCTCCACCTACCGCAAGACTACTTGGAGGAATCTTCCAGATCGTACGGAATTCTTTTCAGCGCGGCTATCAGGTACGTCTGACGACTTTTGATTGTAATTTTGAAGACCTGTTGTAATACAACCTTTCACTAAAATTTTTTTGTCCCTTTAGAATGTCGCCTCTGTTCCTTTTCGCTGCTTTAATGCACCATAGCTTACCACTATGGCACTTTCGACCCTATATTTCTATCACTTGCGTAGTTAGTAATGAGTGGGCCTTGTATTAAAATTCATTGGTGGCCCTTTTTTGGAAACGAAATGAAAGGCACTTATTTGAAAGCGCCAAAATGTTAGACATATTGGGCCCTTGTAGCCTGAGGGCCCCGTATTTTTGATACGGCTGATACGGCGGGCTCCTGATTTCTATGTCATTCCGAGACGTCTTAGGTCTGGTAGCGAATAATCTTGTATAAAAGGCTGTATTATTTTCAAAACATTAATATGCTTGAGGTATATTTTTCTTCAAAACGATATTATTTTCTGAGACAAATAAAAATTATGTTTTGGAGCACATTAATCTTTTATATTTTTGCACTTACACTCCCTATTAAATGCAGAAAACATTTTCTAATGTCTTTTAAAATTTATGAGATTTATTTTATTTATTCCTTTCAATTATGAATTCATTTACAACTAAAATAAATTAAAAAAATTACTTTTTGTAAAATAATTATGCATATATTTTTAAGTTATATTATATTGTTGCTCAAATATGTTTAATTCAATAACTATATTAACTTTAAGACAATTTCTACAACTTTAACTAGTTACTTAAAATTTAAGAAATGATTTTCGTATCAAATTATAAAAGGCTTAAACAAAGAATAAGTTTGGAAAATGTTTCTTTAAATTTTATTTTTTAATTAGAAAAAAAAACATATTAAAAAGGACTAAGTATATAAAAACTATAGAGGGAGATTCTTTTCGAAAAAGATCGATTTTTAAACCGATTCGAATCGTAACCTGATGAATCGATTCACAAAATATCAAGATCTAAAAGATCGATTTTTTTTTCAAGTCTGCATTTACAATGTAAATATAAATCCATTTTAGGAAAAACAAGAAAAATATCATAATAAATGATTTCGTATCAGTAAAATCAGGAAATTTTTTAGTTCAGGGAATTCGACAATTACAATTATTTTTATTACCATATCAAAATATCAGGTATAAAAGTAGACATTTATTTTCTAAACGTATTTGTTACATTAAACCGTTTTGAAAATAGATTATATAGCTTAAAGTTCCCAATGCTTGTTATCTAAATTTTTAAAAACAACAGTCTCTCAAGTCTAATGGGATACAAGTGGTTCCGCTCATCACTTACGATGTTGACGGTAATCGAAAAAAGGAGCTCCAAAGCATACATGATCCCACGATATTCATATAAATCATGGCTATTGAGTGAACGTGATGATATTTTTCTTGCCTGTAAAGTATGGGGTCATACTTCAGGTGCACAACCGCCTGCGATAACTAGTGTTTAAATTCTTCGTTTTTTATGGTTTTTACCAACTTTATGGTTTTTACCAGAACGGAAAAAAAATCGAATGTCGATTTTCTAGTATGAAATATCGATTCACTGAATCGACTCAGTGCAACATATTGACTTAAGGAATCGATTTTTTGGCCCGAGAAATCGATTTTCCGATTAATTCATCTCAGATCGCCATCCCTAATATAAACTGCTGTTTGTAAAAAATACAACACCATGAAGTAGTCATCAGACTTAAATGAAATGTAATACACAAACAATTTGTATTGGTATAAATTAATAAATAAAACCTTAAAGCAAAAAACAGCATTAATTATACCTAAAGTGACAGAAATTGCTTTTCCACAATTTGCTTCTGCACCCAAACCACATGGCACATTTTGTGTAACTACAGAAAAGACTTCATCGTCGGATACTTTGGCCTTAACCAGCACGTACTCGCATGCTCCTTCGAAATCATACAGATTTCCATCGAACGTTTCAAAATGAGAATCACCCCATGAGCTACATATTCCTGGACAAGATTTCGAATCACAGTTCCAAGATCCGCCCTCGCATACACTAGAAAACAAAGTATTATATTTTAATCAGATTTCACAAAAAACTAAAACTATAAAATAACTCTTTTTTTGGCCTGTCTTCAAGCATTGTTAACAAATAAGGCCGGACGTAGTACACTTTTTTTCAGACGAAAATTATTCTTAATATTATTATGATAATCTCACTTCAATATACTTCGGAAAAACCATTTTATTAATTTGAATCTGAATTGTTTCTTTTGCGATCTACATTTTACACTGTATACTGAATTTATTTTTTCTTTATTATTACAGTATATCTCATACTATATGTGATAGGACTTCACAATGTTAAAGTTAAGAAATAATATTTAAGGGAAATATGTGACGTAAAACATCAAGAGTTTTTATGAAAATTTGGAAAGTTTTTTGTCTGAAAACCTATGTCTTAAGCGAAAACAAATTACGTCAATTTGTACTTTTATGTTATCTGTACCTTTTTGTATTACTTAATAATTTTTGATTAGGAAATTGACAAGAAACGTCTTTATCAATTTATTAATTCCAAACGGAAATCAAGATATTTGTTCTAGTCTTACAATTTAGAAAATTGATGCAATTTGATTGCCTGATTAAAAAGATGCGAAATTCTGAAATCAGCATTAGAAATTGCCACATGTTTTCGATGTGAAATAAATTGATAAATTCCCTGGTAAGTTTTTGTTAAAATGGAAGATATATTTTTTTATTATGCATTGTATCTGGCATTTTATTTGAGCTGCCATGAATCTTATAACTTTATACGTATGTGAGAAATGTGCTGTTAGTTTTAAGTGCAAGTGCTTAAAGATTGTTAAATTTAAGAGGAATGTTTAGATTTTAATTAAAAGTTTGAAAAATATTGAATCAACCAATTTTAACAGGTAAATATGCTTTTTTTATATTTGCTAAGCAAACAAAAAAGACCCACTATTCTTTCTGAAAAAAGAAAAAATTTTCGTACGTTCCTAATTCAATTTCAAATATGAATAAATAATTTTTTTAATAATTTTTTAAAATTCAAATGACATTGTTTCGAGGATTTTTAAAAGCAATTAAAATGTTGTTTACATTCAACTAACACAAAAAAGAAATATTCAGATACATATTACATTGCATGCAATACATCTTACAGAAATTCAAATACAATGAAATTTTATAATATTTATTTTTTTACTTTTAGACGAAAATAAGGGAATAAAAAATATTGATATAATTTTAAAATAACAAAAACATTTTTTTTTCTCTTTTGTAATCGAGAAAATTTAAAAAGGATGTAGATAATATTACCAAGTCAACGATATTGTAAAATAAGTTATTTTTAATAAACCAAGGCATGTAATTTGAGAAATATTTAAAAAAAAATTCTTAAACAGATAAAACGTTATACGATTTCTTATATAATGTAAATAGAATATTTTTACTTTTGTTCATGCCTTTATTATAATTTCATAACTTTCATACATGAAGAAAGCATTGAAAAAAAAAATAATCAGACAAAACATAGGTTTAAAAAAAGATGTTTAAATACGTATGACAAAAAGCGGAATATCTCAAGTGAATTTTTTAAAAGTTGAATAAAATATTTAAAGCTATACTATGAAACTGTTATTCTATGCAATATTTATGCATATTTTACTTTTAATGCATTTCAAATTCCAAGGCATTTCCCATATGTCTAATTTTGTCTTCAATTCTCTTTTGAAAGTACGATAAGCACATTGGTAGATTTTATCTAACTTTCATCATACTATTTTTGTTCCATCTATTCCCATGCGAGTTTATTTCATAAACTTTTTGCGTCTGGAAGAACCAAATTGGAGAAAAATCACAGAAAACAGAGAAAGACGAGGGGAAAAAACACACAAAACCGTGGCTTTGATTTATAAGCACAATCTTGCTACAAACTTCATTTTATTTCAGTAAAGTCAGCAGTTTTTAATGGCATGTTTGGAAATAAAAAAAAAATTCGATATTTTATGGACAAGGATTTATTTGTGGGTCGCGGTTTGCTTTTTTCACTTCTCAATCTTTTTTTTTATTGGTTGATTTTTCCAATTCAATAAATATTTTCTGTTTCATGAATAAGTTAATCTTATTTTTTTTTATATAAATAAAAGAGTTTAAAAGAAAGGATGAGGTAAGAGTAATTACATCTTGCTTGCAGTTTTTAAACGGAATAAGAAAATTTTAGTATATAAGATGGAATATAAATTTAAAATGGTACGTTACTGGCTGTAAATAATTATATACATTTTATGTTTTACAGCAAAATGTATAATAAACAATACCTTTGGTTAGTTTTGAAAAATATTACAACAGTATCTGTGTGAATATGGACACACACACACATTTCAATTTATAATTACATTAATTGCAAAACTTTCCTATTTTGGGACTTTTTAAATTCAACACAAATTTAAAAAAACATTGTATTGTTTTTCATCCAGATAGTCTATTTTTCAAACTACATATTTTAGTACTAAGTAATCTTTTTACCTTGAAAAAATTTAGATTCTTATACGGAAAGTAAATTTATACATTTACATACATACATATCGGATTATATGAGAATTCTTTACTATTTATGTCCCTATGAACATAGTATTTCTGTTTTGAACTCAGAATTGGACATTTCAAATTATGCAATTGAATCAAGGGGTACCTTATATGTGATGGTGTTCAAGATAAATTGTTGGGTATAAGGGAAAACCCGCGTTTTTTTGAACACGTGCCCTTTTATGCTTTGTTGATCCTTAGCAAGGATTCGGATCCTACCGAAACTGGTTTAAACAGTTAAATTAGTATACTATTAATGATTTATATACAATTTTTTTTTTTGCATTTTAGTCATTTTTTAAAATTTTTAAAACTGTCAACATGAGTGAAGAAAAAGTGCACTTTAGACACTGTATGCTGTTTGAGTTCCAAAATGGGAATAACATAATGGAGGAAAAAAAACACTTGTGTGATTTGTTTTGAGAGGAAGCTGTAACAGCTCGAAAATTCTAAAGATGGGTTGTGAAATTTCGTTTGGGTGATTTTTTTGAAAGATGAATCTAGATCAGGAAGGTTATCAGATGTCAGTGACTCCCTTCATGGGGCTCACCTTATTTAGGTGGGTACGGGTGCCACAATTCCGAGGGACCCTAGTGATCTTTTCCTTTTCCCAAGGGGTTTACTATCTTTGGTAAACACGGGTGTCATGACCCCGGGGTACCCCAGTGATCCTTCTCTATTTTCCACCCTCCATCTTGTCATCCAATTTCTTTTTTTCTTTTCCCGTCCAGACCACAGACCTATGAATGTTTGGCGCAGTATAGCCAAAACTGGCTCTTGCGCCATAAAACACCAAACTCAACTCAACTCAGATGTCAGTGACGAAGTGCTACGCAAAATGACTGGGACAAATCCCACGCTAAGTTTCACAGAAGCGGGCTTCCAGCTTGGGATTCATCAGACTACGGCTTTGAACTATATTAAAAGTCTTTGTTACGTGTCCAAACTATCTGTTTAGGTGAAGCATGAATTAAGAGAATAACTTTGATGGACAGAATTTCGATATGTTGTTCAAATTTTGTTCGTCACAAAACGGAACCGTTTATGGACCACATGGTCACTAGGGATGGAAAGTGGATAGTGTATAAACACGTGGTTATGCATGTTTTCAAAGGGGAGACACTATCACACACACACACCCTCATCGAAAGCTGGCGTGCATCCGAAGGATATGTTGTTTTGTTGGCGAGACAGGATGGGTATAGTGCACTATAAGTAGCTGAAAGAAAATATAAATGGTCATTCCTGTTCGTAATTGATGTTATGAATAAAGAATTTAACATGTTTCAACATGTTCATTCAACATGTTCAAACAGCATTCCATGTTTGGTAAACAGAAAGAGTATGATTCTTCATCACGACAACGCTAGACTACACCTGGCAAAAAACATCGAATAAAAATTGCAAAGTTTGGTTAGGAAACTTTACCGCAAACAGCATATACTACTGATATTGCACCATCTGTTCAGGTCGCAGTAAAACTTTCTTGATGAAAATTAATACATACAGCATGAGGATGTGAATAATACTTGGTCACCAAAACAGAGAACTTCTTTTCCAGGTGTGTTAAATAAGCTGCCAGATCGCTGGAAGACAGTTGTAACTAATAAAGAACGGTATGTTCAAGATAACATTTTAAATAAAAAGTGAAAAGTTCCTTTTTTTTTTCTTTTAGAAAAAAAATGACAGAACTTTCCCTTACACCTAATATTAATGAGTACCGAAAGTACTATAACAATTATTTAAGGCTCTTTTCGTCTTATGCACGAGAGCTTGAACTTGACGCGAAGCACATTTTCGAACCGAAAAAATGCCTCGATTTTTATAAAAATTTGTGACATTGTAACTCATGCATTTGTTTATAATATAGTGTTTTAAAATTTCAAAATATTTCATAAATAATTAGTTTTTCCTTTTAACATGTGAAGGGATAGCTCATTTAGCATTACGGTATAGGATAAAAATGCAAAACACATTTTATAAAAGAAAAAATGCGTTAAAACTCGAATAAAAATGAGTAGTATGATAAAATAAGTGATTATCTATAAGGATAGTGTAGCCAGAATATAGCATTAATGTTTGAGTGCTTTTATATCTGAAAAAATATTCCGAATTCGGCCCTTATTCTCTAACATTAGCCGAAGATAGCCTTAATTTAATTCGATAGATTCATGAGATTATAAAACTAAGAGATAAATAGTTGAACAACTCACGAGTAACACTTACTATATTGTTTCAGAGCAAAAGTATAGCATACTTACACTCAAAACTTATACAACACTTATTTCACATCGATATTTTTTGCAACTTTAAATGGCACTTCGGAAGGGTCTATCCAATGCAGTTTTCTTCAGATGTAGTAAATATCTACGTTATTTATAAGATTGTAATAGTTATTTACCATGTGTTACAATCCATTGTGACTTGTTCACCTTCTTCAAAACTCTTTCCTCCATGATGACATGGGCAATTGTGTGGTTCCACGCAAGTTCCGGTATTAGTGTCCAAGATATATCCCTTTTGACATCTACGTAGAAATTACTAAAATTAACTAAAAATGTTAAGAAAACGTATGACTTTAGATGTTTGTTTTAACTACTGCGAAACATTTTTGTAGTGCATCGTCTTTTGTACGGAATTATAAAAATATCAGAAAATCTAAAATAAAATTTTTTAATTCCTTTTTGAAAACGGCAATTCCTAGATTTATTACTTTAAAATTTTTATTATCTTAAAATAAGTTAATAAAAAACTTTAATGTAAAAATTCCTAATTCAGAATTAAAAGGTAAGCAAATGTTTATTACAATAAAAATTTAGAAAAAAAGTGTTTTCACGTTATAAATTAACTTTAAGAAGCAAAATATTTTTAAGGTATGTAACAAAATTTCTAGTTATAATATAATTTAATAGAAATTAATCATTGCCTAGCAATAACTTTTCCTTATTTTTTTGCTAGTATAAAATAATTTTTCAAATAAGGAAATACTTTATAGAAATAAAGCAATTTTCTTGTATTGAGAAATGTTTTCATGTATTGTTATCAAATAAAAAATTAGCAATAAACTATGTTTAAAAATAATTAAGTGCAAAAATTTAATTCTTGAATAAAATTAAAAATATCACTTAATCAGTGCACAACTTATTGCTATTGACTAAAAACAAGAAAACTACAAGGATATAAAGAGTTACGCGATACTCTTATTCAGATTTTCATAAGGTTATTTTCAAGGTGTTCACATTTCATTTTGAGGTTTTGTTTTACCTTTAATATTTTGTGAATGTATGAAGTTCAATGATATTGGATATCTGAACGATTGGAATTTTCTTTTTAAAACTTGATGTATTACATCATTTTCAACTGTCGAACAAAAGAAAAATGTAATAGTTTAAAAAGGATAGAAAAAAATAGCTAATTAACTTTTACAATTCTCATCGCAGCTAAATAAAATTGGTAACAATGTTAAAAACTCAAATATAACTAAATAATAAAGTAAATTATTTAAATGTTGTATATGATGAACTTCTACAATGGAATTTAGATAATTTTCTATAAAAACCATAAGAAAATCATAGCAGAAAAAAATTATGTTTTAATAGTTAATTAATTATGTGTTAATTAAGCAAATTATTAAATCAATAAACAGTATATTTAAGCCATTAATATCAATTCTAATTATGGATGCGTTCACAAAGTTATTTTATTTTGCTATAAAACTGATAAATATTCGTCAAGCAAAATGATTTAAATTATCTTTGATTAGCACCTAAAATTGTTGATATAATGGTACTAATATTCTCAATAAAAGCTGAAAAATATGTATATGGAAATATTTTGCAATGAAATAATTATTATATGATATTAAAATTAATAAACGAAGAGATTTAAAGTAACTATAAAACTTTTATAAAGTAATTATTCTAATTGTATTTATATTCTTGCATAATTAAAAAAATAGGATTTCGTATTTAATTAGCCGTTTCTCACATAGTTGTAATTATTGCGTTAAATGTATGCTATTTTCTCTTTAGCCTTTCGCAGTTTCTATGAAATATAATTAAGTTATGTTACACTTTTCTCGTTACGTAAGGTTTAATGAAAATTCATTTAATTATGTAGTAGCTAACTTAATATAATTATGGAAAATAATCTCGAGAAATATGCGCTTGTACGATAATTTTACACTTGGTATATTTATGCGAAATATTTTCTAGTTTTAGCAAAAGAAATAAGCGTATATCTATTAAACTAAAAAGGATATTTGACGTTTTGAGAAAACTAGTGAAAGCGGGGGAGCTATGAATTTAAATATTTGGTTTATTTACGTCACAGCTATTACATAATTACGGTATATACATTTAAATTGAAGTTATTCAAAATATTGGCTATTTCATTAGGGTTCAGAATAGGATATTTGTGAGGGAGAAGGACACACATTCGGTGTGTTCTCTTCGGTGTTTTCCAACGGACTTCCTTTTCTGCTCTCTCATGGGGTGGGGCGGTCTCTTTTTGACAACTCGAATTACATTCGGCTCTTGGGCGAAGTGGTGTTTTCTCACGGTGAAAGGTTGCCTGGACGAGGACAGAAGACAGGACCCCGCAATATTTTAGGGGAGCTTTTATCCAATCCACAAAAAGAAGCTGAATTATCAGCTGTGTGACGCGAAAACCTCATAATATGCAATTACAGATAATTTTTATCGCTCTTCAAATACTAGCTGAAAAATAAAGAACATGTACAATTTTGAAAAAAAAAAATATGAACGCATAAAAGTAATTTTGTACAATGGATGCCAAAATTGATTATTTTTTTAAATATCACATTTAGAAGCAATTAGAGGCCTACTGGCAACAGATAACATATTTTTGAGCAATAATTAAGGACATTCGAGCCCCATCCTTGAAACTTCTACACCACACCAGCATGACGCAACAGATATAACTTGCTTCAGCTCCTCTATATGGTGAAACTTTGGTGGATAGAGATTCAACAACTCGACAGAAAAAAAGCTAGTCACGTGTTAGAGACCATAGAAACAAAGATTATTCTGGAAGTAAGTACCGATGTGAGGTTAGAGCAATTACATTTTTTATTTTTTGTCACAATATTAAAATAACGTATGATTAATAAGTGTCGAAGAGCAAAAATCGGGAATGGAAAGTTTTATGTATGTTGACGAAAGTTAAGTCAATTTAGCTATTTTTGGAGAATTTATTCCAGAATTACTTTCTTTTTCTTGTAGTAATCACGTTAAATCCGACGAAAAAAGTAACACGGGGAAGGCTTACTAAGAGCTTGAAACATTCTCTAGCTCTCGAATATTAAATAAAACTACGATATCTCAACACTGCCTATCGAAGCTTGTTTTGAAAGCTGTAGTTGCTTCAGTAAACAGCAACTTCTTTTATTAAAAGAAAATGAGATTTGTGTAACGGGATGTATTCTACAACAAATTTTTTTTATGCTCCATGCACATTTTTCTTAAGAAAAATAAAATAAGCCTTAAGTAACAACAGTTAGTTGTTTTTGTATTTGTCCGTCTTTTTTTCTAATTTTATATTTATCAATGATTTAATCATAAAAAAAATATTAAATCCCGCAAGCTAATTCGCTTAAAAGCCATTATTCTTTAAAATTAGAATTTACGGAAGCTATTGGATTATTTTAGTATTTAGAAATTTGATCGTTATCTTATTATTAAGGTTATTCAATGGAATACTGGCCGGATGAATTTTAGTTAAATTTAGTTTTAGTTTAATTATATTCACAATAAATTATTGTTAAAAATCTGATGGATGTATATCATCTGTTTGATTATTTAGTTTTGGTTGTGTTCCTTTTAAAAAGTATTTGTATATGTGAACTTATTCTTAAAACAAGTATCTGTATTTTAAAATAAGAAATTAATATATGTAAGTTTTTTTTAATTTTCTAATAGAAAATGTTTTCTTCCCTAATAAGTTATTTGTTGTCATATTTCCTCATTTTCCATGCCTTTGTTTATCCCAGGATTCTAGGAAAATAAGATATTTTCTTTAAGGATATTCTTAAAGAAAAATATGGTTTTCCTTCGGAATCCAGAGATATACAGGACTCAAGGAAATCCTTAATTTCTATTTCTAAGTAAAATGTAATACGAGTCCAACTGATTTATTAAAATAGGATGGCAAAATGTTATTTGACTCTAAGATGTTTAGGAATAGGAAAATTAAAATCATATTTCTGAGAAATAAATACATTAAAGTACTTTTAATATACTAAAAAAGTTTCTCAAATAAAAAAAAATAACAATTCATTGAAAATTTTAAAAATAAGAGTAAAATAAGCTTTAGTGGAATACAAGATTAAAAACATCCACCTCACCGATTAATATAATGAAAACACAAGAAAGAAATTATTATAGTGAGCCATTGTGTAGCAGGATTTCAAAAATAAATAAATGAACAAAAAGTTTTCTGTATTCGATATCGTTTTTGTCTTATTCTAGGAATGCATTACTGCTGAGAGGACAGGTGTTGAAAATATACTCTAAAATGTTAGTAAATGTGTAAATATTTATTATATTTTTACTATGAAATTAAAATATTGCATTGTTATTTATTTGTCTTGTACTCTACATTAAAAATTCTACTTAGCGATAAACTACAACCAAACATTTAGTTTTAAAGTTTAAATTGATTGAATTCTAACATAAGAACAAGAACTTAACCCGCGATCACTCGCGCGGGGTGTTCTGTACACCCCAGCAACAAGAAAATCCTCCCAGGATTCTAAAAAGAATACGCAGAACCACGATTCTTTCTGTAGCTGCACATTTTAGGTCCTTGAACCTTCAGGCCTGATGCAATCCCTCTTTCTCGAACGATTGGAATGTAATGACCTTCAAAAGTTTTTCTGGGGGGCTGAGAACTCCGGCGAGAAGTTGAGGAATTGTATACAGTCTGCGCTGAATGTTTGGAAAATGATTAAAATATTTTTCTACTTTCTTCTATCATTATCTCATTAATTATAAAGTGTATATTTATTACTGGTATATACGTTTTAGTGGTTTATGAAAAATACAAAATTATGTGTTTAAAATGAAAATTTTGTATGTTTAGTTTAAATTTATGTTAGTCTCATTTGTATGCAATACATTAAATAATTTTATTTGTATAACACAAAAAACATCTTGTACTTCATAAATATGTATCATAATGACTTAACTTTATTTTCATAATTAAATACAAGTGTTAAAAGTTTGGGGTGTTCTCTACACCCCGCGAGTAACGACGGTAGCAAAAGCAAGAGCGAGTGACCGCGAGTTAATTACAATTGTAGAAATTTCCAATGTCGTTAAATAGGAGAAATGGTGTGCTACGTTTTTGCATAGATTATTCTGCGAATCAATGAATTAAATATATATCTCTAAGAATATGAAGAGCTGTTTTAAAATGAAGAAATGTGCAGAGTATTTTAAATATGATGTATATGTATATAAATTTTCGGTAATTTTTAACCTTATGTTATTTTAACCGAACATTTTGTGCACTGGTAACTCAAGTAAAAAACTGCATTGACAAGTCATACAGCTATTTTGATGCCAATATGCTCTTGATAGTTTAAACCAGTGTTTCTCAAACTTTTGATTCTTGCGACCCAATTTTCAGTCATAATTTCCATCGCGCCCCCCTTTCTTCACACAATAACAATATATTGAATTCAGTAATACTATGCTTTGATGCTAAAGCTACAATACGAATTTAACCTCTTAAGTTCCACCGACGTATGTAAACGTCTTGGTCAGCCAATGTATTAATTGGTCCGGACGTATGTATACGTCTTTCCAAAGTATGATCTTTTCTGTGAACTTCTATCCATATAATTATTCCGAAAGCTTTGTAATGCAATAAAATTAACTTGACAGTGTTTGCGAAGGATTTACGCATTTCAGAGAATTTGCTTCTTTTTTCCTCTTTTTTACCCCCCCCCCCCCGTCCTCCAATACATCTCATACGAGCACCTACATGAAAAAACATTGACATTGGGGAGTGAGCCGTATAACCATTTAACTTAATTTTAATCTCGGTAGTTAAGGGATTAATTATAAACAGTACAAATTATCAAGATAAGTGTTAATTTTTGTATATAATTGTTTATATGAAAAGTCCATGGAGTCACTGGTAATTATTAAACTTGCTCTTAACAATATTGTTCAATTACTTATAAAATACATTGTGAAGTACTGATACATTTATAAGTGTATTATATTAGTATAAATGTGTATTTTATTTTTTACTATGCCAGAAAAAATGTATTTTGTTTATTTACTTTGAACAAATTAATAATTTTTTTAAATAATCTTTTGTTTTCGATTTTTTAATATCTTTGCGCTCCCCTTGTAGAGTTATTACGTACCTCTAGGGGGGTGCGCCCCACAGTTTGAGAAACGCTGGTTTAAACCATGTAAGTAATATACATGCTTACATTCTCACGTATTAATATCAACATACTCAGAAACTAAAGTGCTTTATTACTTTTGAAAGTAGTTAGATAAAATTAAATGTTTTTATTTAATTTCAATTTAAAAGTGTCTTTTATAAGCATGTTTCTAAAT
Source organism: Trichonephila inaurata madagascariensis (assembly GCA_019973955.1). Lineage (NCBI taxonomy): Eukaryota > Metazoa > Arthropoda > Arachnida > Araneae > Nephilidae > Trichonephila > Trichonephila inaurata. The sequence goes on along the minus strand of BMAV01009619.1, from coordinate 109,607 downwards.
CGATATTAATGTGTTAATGTTTTATTTCATTGTAGTAGATAAAGGTGAAAAGAAAAATAAAGATTTCCTAAATTAAGATATTTTAAAAATATTATAAGCATTCCAACTATGTTTCAGGTTGGGCTTCTAATAAAAACTATCTTGTATAATAAATCCTCTACAACACCGTATTATAAAAGCCTCTATTTTACAGTTTGGAGAAGGATACTAAATATTGTACTGCTAGTAAAAAAAAAGAATTTTTCAAAATTCTTATTTCATTTTATAAATTACTAAAGAACTTCATACTGAATTTCCGAATCGATTATCTTTTTCAACATATTGCTGCAATCTGAAAGCAAAATGACTTTTCATAAGAAAGATAAACATTGATACAAATCGAAACTTTAGAAGTATATAATACATGGAATACAATACAATGGATGCAATAAATACATAAAAATTACCATAGAAATGTTAAAAAAATAGAATAATAATATATAAGAATAATAATTTTTGAAAACATGTTTATATGAAGTAAAATTTCCTAAAGTTAAATATAGCTATTAATATCATAAAAATACGCCATTGTATTTGCACGCGTTATTTCCCTACACTTAAATGCTTGGGGAATATGGTCGCAGAAAAGCACAATTTAAGTTATTAATTACAGTAGCTTAAGGAAAATAGTCTAAGTTGGTAACCAGCATTTTTGGTATGAAATCTCTATATGAAATGGGTTACCAGTTAGATAACAATTGTTAAAATGTAATCTTATGGGATGAAAATGTTCTCCACTGCGCACTTTAATAAATGACATACATACATAAATTCCTGAAAGATTACATTTTATAAACTTTTTTATATAAAAATGAATGATATTGTAAAATTTAACTAAGAGGTTTTCGTTTGTTATTAAATATTTAAAAACGAAAAACGATGTTTGTATTTTGAAACAAACAATCAATATATTGAATTCGGTAAGGATATTTACCTGCATCCAGGATAACACATAGCTATTGTGCAAGGCTCATGGTGATGGTAATTATTACACGTCAAAGGACAACTAGATACACAGTCTGTCGCCACTTCATGAGCGGATGGATCACATTCTCTAGCTATATTGGGAGGTGGGGTTAAAATGATATCGGCAGCGGTGGCTTCGTGACAATCCCAATGACCTTGAGAACATTCGCTGCAGAGAGTAAAATATAATGCTATGTATTAATAATAACTTCAGTCTGACATTTTAATGCGAATTATGAGAATCATTTTCATGGTGAGAGTATTGAAATGAGATATATATAGTACATATATAATCACTCACAGAGATAGTCAATTGTGGGACTCAAACTGTATTGACAAAATCGATGACTCAAACTTATGGCTATTAAAATAGTATTTTTACCAAGAGCTGTTCTTTTATATATATATAAAGGGGTATTTCTTCAAAACGCAAACTACACATTTAAGTACCTTATATTTTTAAGTATTTACCAGTACAATGATTAATTTTAAATGTACTGTGTCATATTCATATTCAGTATAAATTAAAAACTGGATGATAGTTCTATAAATAAAACATGCTGTACTTTCGATTAAATTATATATTTTTATTATCTCGCTTTTATACTTTTGGAAAATAAACGTATGATAATATCCCTTTGTAGCCTTTACTAATGATGCCATGTTTCTCGTTCAACCAAATTTGAAGTTCTCTGTTACACTTGCTATCTTGCCCTTTTTGTTCTTTTGCTGAACTAGCCATGTTAAATAACAGTTAAAAATCGTAAATATAACGCAGATAAACTTTAAAGTACAGTTGTTTTAAGGAAAGTGATTATGCTATGCGTAAGACAAACTTTACATCATAAGCAATTGTAGTCTACGACGTAACTAAGGCAAGACAATAACAAACGAGTGTGCTCACCACCGCGGTGGCCCGCGACCGATCACTCGTGTTTTTGTTCGTTATACTTCACGGGAAATTTTGAAATAAAATGCAAACCATTTTGATCACTGGAGTGCCAAAAATATTGTGTCGCGTGCCATCAATGACACGCGTGCCACTGGTTCGCCATCCCTGGAATAGATGATGCTTCGCTTGTTGCTGTGCTTGGCCGGTTGGATAGTCCCTTATGCACATCCTTTATTATTCCATCAATTTCAAATATATCGTAAATGCCAGCAATTGTTAAGAGGTCTCAGGGCTGTTAAATTTCTCTAGAGGTCTGAAGATATAAACAACTTTCAAACAGGTATCATTCTTTTAAATTTAAATTAAATGATTGGAATCTTTTACACATTATTTATAAAAGAATGGGGCTTAAGAAAAGTATAAAATGTTTAAAATAGAATAAAAAGTTTTAAAGTCATAAATATATGAAAATTCTATAATAAATATTAAGTATTTTTTGCGTTGCGCACTCTATTTTCTAAAATAGTAGCCTCTGATGCATTTTATAATTCTATAAAGTTTTATACATCACATTCTTTAAACCCTACCTAATTTTAGTATTATATATCTTTTGTATTTCAAAATATTTGTAAAATATTGCAATTTTTTAAATATTTTTTAAAAATGTATTTTTTTATTTATTAAAATATGTAAATTATTATTCTATTTATATAAAAATAGCTACAGTGTAATAAGAACACATTTAACTTTATAAATCCACTTATAGCTAGTAATTAAAGCTACTATTTTAGAAAATAGCATGCATGACTTAATAGATTTTTCTTATAGAAAAGTTTTTTATTTTCATATGCTTATAATTTTTAAAATTATGATTATATTTTAAACATTTTATACTTTTCTGAAGCCCCATTCCTTTATAAATAATGTGTAAAAGAGATTCGAATTATTTAATTTAAATTTAAAAGAATTATACCTGTTTGAAAATTGTTTATATTTTCAGACCTCTAGAGAAATTTAACAGCCCTGAGACCTCTTAACCGTGTTGGTAATTCCATTCAATGTTGTTGCTTCTAATGTTGTTGCACTTTATTGATATTCTCGAACTTCACATTCCATTTCAAAATGCTTTTTCGATGCTCAAAAGTCAGACGCACTCGCGCTGTGGTCTCACTTTACCTTCTAAAACTAACGACTGATGGAACTAATGGAACGCTGATGTTTTTAGAATGCAACTGATGGGAAAAATGTGTTGATGCAAGAACGTACAGAAATTCAAAGTGGAGAGTCTATTATCGGTCATGATTTCAATGTGAAGTGTTTCTTGCTTCAAGTTTGCAGTGCCACTAGAAGATTTAATTACAAGTATATATGCATGATACCACCAATAAAATCAGTTATGGAAAACAAATAATTACTCTAGTTCTTTATCCAGTAATAAAGAGAAAAATACAGAATTTTCGAAACACATACATAAGGCCAAATATTATAAGAAGAAAGGTATAATTTTGTGTGTGTATAAATATTATACTTCTTTTATATTATATATGCATGGTTGTGTGGTTTAAGCTTCCTTTTAATTAAAAAATCGTTCTCTTTCCTTCTTTTTAATTACATGCAAAAATACCAAATTAAAAGCATACTATTCGCACAATTTCTGCTTCCTTAATTCACTTATATATATATATCCTAAAATTAAACTAACTTCTTTAGTAAAACCATACATAAGTCCCATTTAATAACACAAAACATGAGTGAAAAAATAAGACTATGAATAAATAGAACCATTTATTCTATCGAATACAAGTAATATAACTTGGATATGAAACACAATAAGATTTTTGCTAAAAGTTTTTCCATCTCTTAAAAGCAGAAACAAGTCGTTTAATTAAAGATATTGGCTTTGTAATTTGATTTATGAGATCCACATCAGTTGTTTGGAATTTTTTTGGAGCTCGTATTTAGTGAAACAAAAATCTTCTTATGTTTCACTTTTTTCTTACAAAAAACTTAATTTAACCAGCAGTCTGCTATTAATCTTCGAACAAAGGAAAGAATAAGTATTTAGATATCATTGTAGAGCCTAAAAAGGACTTAATTGAAAAAAACCCGATAAATAATTTATCTTATACCATACATTTAGCTTCAGTCACAGCCTGTACGGATCATATGAGTATGAATGCCATATTATACTTCTATTTATTTCCATTAGAATGTTAAATAAGATAGCTTCCACGTCTCCTGCTTTTAAAAGATGTTATATAGATTTTGGAGGCACAGTAAGACCCCTTAACGCTGTTTCAGTTTAGCGCTATTTTATTTCAACCCGGAGATTCCCCGAAATTGCTCGCAGCGCTATCGGGATTTCCCGAAATTGTAGGTTCCAAATATGTACATAACATATTCGAAACAGTGTAGTTGTGTTTCTTGTTTGGTGCGGTGCTGTACGGACGCATTTTTATCATTTGAAACATTTGCTGACATTATTGTAAGTATAAATACTATAACGATTAATACATTGACAAATGTTATGATCATTTGTTTTTATCATGGGTGATAATGAAAAACAAGAAAAGAAAGCAACCAGAAAAAGCATTTCACTGGAAACTAAAATGCAAGTGATTAGAAGATTAGATTCTGGTGAACGCCAATCTCAAATTAGTGCTGCATTGAATTTGGCAACTTCAACAAGATGCCTTCTTAACAAAAAGGCAGAAAATTGGAAACACAGAACATACTTAATGATCTGACTGACTTAGAAATTTATTTGTTTTTATGTGTATATATTCGTTTATATTGTTTTTATTTTTGTAAGAAATATATTAAATGTTTGGTTTTATTTTTATTAAAAAAACATAATTATTAAATTTAATACCTAACCAACTTTCTATCCACCTTTCCCTAACCCCATTTACATGTTAAGATAGCCTCGTTTAGCGATGTTTCGCATTACCCTCTACTTTGATGGAACGTATCCCTTGCGTTAAGCGGGGTCTTACTGTATAGTTTTAATAACACATAACATGAGTGAAATTATTATTTTTTGAATTAAAATGTAGAATTAACTGCAAAATAAAAAAAAAATAGGCAGAAAAATGTAGTAGGTTGTTAGAGTATACTCAAATGTTAGCTTTCCTTTTAATGAAATACTGAATATCATAGATATCAGCTGTACGAGAGACACTGATTGAAAGTTTTCTAGAATTTATAAAAGTATTTGTCTGTAGAATTTTTAAAATTTATAGTTAGCTCATTCATTTCAAATTTACAACTTTAATATTGAAGTTTTCTTTACCACTCTTTTATCTATTTTAGGCAATATATTTTTAATAGGCTAAATTCCTAACTGTCAGGTGATAATTGCAATCCCGTTTTCTCCATTGAGTTCAAAACTGCTATTAGACTTGTACTTGTTATTCCACTTATAAAACTTAGATGAAATATATCAAATATAAATAACTGAGTGAAGATATCTATTGAGATATCCCGGGTTTCGGCACCATATATTGAAAGATGTCAGTAGAATATTTTATTTTCTCAACGCTGCACAAAGTTAACTGTTGCAAGTCGAAAAGTAAATAGAATACAGCAGAAAATTGGGTGTAGCCCCTCAACCTAATTTATGAAGCTAAAGTTATTAAATTACAATACTTGCTTGCTTGTAACTATATATGCACAAGCATTAAGATTCTACAAAATCTTTTTTCAAGAATAAACTCGTGTACTTTTAAGTCAAGTGTGCTTTTTGTTTACCTACTTGCATTATTATTATTAACAAATATGTACATTTGAAAATAAAGTTTCTGTAAAAAGCAAAAGTTTGCAACAGCGAAGCTCAGGAACTGATTGACTGGGAACACCAGACTGCATTTATCAAGTGAATGTGACATCATATGAATTTATGAATTGACTGACTAAAAATACGTGATTGAAGTTATCATGTGACTAACGTTTCATGAAATATCAGATGTCATTTGGATAATTAAAATACTATGTTGTAGTTTTAATTCTAAGTTTGGCAACAAGTCTCAGTCTTATGTTATATA
>BMAV01009619.1:85219-103657 GCA_019973955.1 Trichonephila inaurata madagascariensis | reverse complement strand
TAAAAGACAGCCGACATCTCTTTCTTATTGCGTGAGCTTTACCGAGAACTCTGTAACACTCTAAGTCAAAACTTCTGGTTTCGTGGAAGAAAATTATTTTTAACGAAATTATGTGTGAGGAATTTTTTATTTTACTAAGTAATTAACATTCAGAAAAAACATATATTTCATATTCATTCTTTTTCCTTAGAAATTGACGAAAAATACGCATGGCATTTACTTAAGAGATTTCGGTTCTATATTTCAAGCACCATAGTAGTAGGACATGTATCTCAGAACTTGAAACAGCAATCATAAATATATAAACCTTAGCTTAAAATTGCCTAGTAAAAAAGTCTGTAATAATGATATATACACCATTGTTACATTTTATGATTGTAGTATTATATTATTTTCATTTGCTTAAAGCATTTGAGAGGTATGTTAAGTTAATATTAGGTTGGGGAAAAAGAAATCCATTATTTTTTCGGTAGATGGGGCTGTTGTGTGAATATCTCGTGAAGTATCGATAAAACAATTTCAAATTTATGCTCGTTGTCAAGATGATATTTCCCACTAAAAAAAATGATTTTGCTTTTTTTTTTTTGTTTAATCCATTCAGTTGTGAGTTACAGGGTGTTAAAATGGAAGCCAACAACGAGAAAATTTGGTTCTCGTTACAGTTTTTCTTTGATAAAGGCGAGAATGTAGGCCAGGTGGCTGAAATTGCGAAGGTGTTTATGGTGCCAATGCTGTAAAAGCTAATTACGCGCAATTTTGGTTTCGTCGATTCCGTTCAGGTATTTTTGATGTTAAAGATGCACCTCGCACAGGCAGGCCCATCGTCGAAAATGTCGATAAAATCACAGAAATAATCGAAGTTGACCGCCATGTTAGTAGTCGTAGCATCGCCTGGGAGCTAAAGAGCGACCATAAAACAGTTTTAAACCATTTACGCAAAGTTGGATTCAAAAAGAAGCTCGATGTTTGGGTGCCACACCAATTAACACCAAAAAACATGATGGATCGAATTACCATCTGTGAAGCCTTGGCCAAACGGAATGAAATAGACCCGTTTCTTAAGCGGATGGTGACTGAAGATGAGAAATCGGTCACATACGACAATATTGTGTGAAAACGATCATGGTCAAAGTGCGGTGAAGTAGCTTAAACGGTGGCCAAACCAGGACTATCGGCCAGGAAGTTTCTACTGTGTATTTGGTGGGACTGGAAAAGAATCATTTATTAGGAGATGCTTCCGCATGACCAAACACTAAATTCAGATATCTACTGTCAACAACTGGACCGTTTGAAGCCAGTGATTGACCAGAAATGGCCAAAATTGGCCAACAGAAGAGGTGTGTTCTATCAGGACAACGCCAGGATATACACTTCTGTAGTAACTCGCCAGAACATCTGGGAGCTTGGTTGGGAAGTTTTAATGCACCCAGCATATAGTCCGGACCTGGCACCAAGGAATTACCACTTTTTTCTCACATTGCAAAACCTCCTGAGTGATAAGAAATTGGGATGAAAAGATTGTGAAAATCGATTACTAGATGTTTTCGCCAATAAGGGCCACGACTTCTATGAGATAGGCATTACGAAGCTACCTTTAAAATGTCAACAAATTATACAACAAAACGGTGCATATTTGACCCAAATCGGACAATTGGAAGCATGTTAAATAAAGTCTTGATTTTCATGCAAAAATAATGGGTTTCTCATTCCCCAACCAAATATTACGAGAAAACATCAGAAAAATTAATTTTAAGATATTGAGATTAAAATTTTATATCGTAATCTCTCTCAAACACTTAAAATATTTATTTTATTTCATTATTTGTTTCCCTAGAAACTAAAATAATTGTAATAAAAACCTTATTTTCTTTCAACATACCACATTTCTTTTCCTCTTCGTTGCAGAAATTCTGGTGGATAGTAATGACCACTATGTATGCAAGAACAAGATGATACTGGGATACATTGTCTATGCTCATTTAATGTTTGTCCGGGTGGACAAACGCATCCCTCTATGCATATGTCCTTGCACTTGGAATGCATGTGAGCTATTTCGCCGCAAGTGTAAGAACAAGGGTCCGCACAAGCTTGATAAATTTGTCCCGGAGGGCAAGCAATGCCTATGGAATGAAGAAAAAGCAGAGAAATTCTTACAATTGTTTTGAAAGCAATACTTACTTCGTTTTTCGAAATAAGTATGGACGTAAAATATTAAAAACACACTAATTAAATGAATATATTTATAATCCCATTGGAATCATTTAAGTTCTTTAAGGTATCCGACTACGTTCGGAATTGTGATTTTAAAAAAGCGCATAAATGGATTATTTTCGTGATATTTAGTGCCACTTAGATTAGAATACATGTATAAAATTGTTTTAAGGACATTTTGGCACAAAAAAGTTATTTAAATACAATATTTCGGCAAAAATTTATTTTAGAATAAACTTTTTTTTCAAAATGTTCTCTTTTCGTGAAAAATGCTTCTATTATAAAAATATTTTCCCTGTATATAGCTCAGACCTCTGTACAAAGGCTCAACTATGAATTTTGAAAAATTCACACTATTTTCAAAGTTACAATCATTTGAAATAATTTTCGGCGTTTTTTTCGTAAAATTTCTCCCCTCTGTTGTCGTAAAACTCGAATAAACCCACTGCTAAGTTATATATTTCCAAAATTCTAGTTGAGCCTCTGTACAGAGGTCTGAGCTATATGCAGGCAAAATATTATAATAGAAGCATTTGTCACAAAAGGAGAACATTTTGAAAAAAGGGTATTTTAAGTTAATTTTTTGCCGAAATATTGTATTTAAATGATTTATTTTTGTCAAAATGTACTTAAAACAAATTTATACATGTATTCTAATCTAAGTGACACTAAATAACAAGAAAAGTATCCATTTCTAAGCTTTTGAAAAATCACGGTTCCGAACGTAGTCGAATACCTTAAACCGATAGCTGATAACGGGGAATATTCTTACTCTGTGAAAAGTCTGTTGGGTTGCAAAGGTTTAAACACATTAAACTGCCAACTAAAAGTCTTGCGCAGCCATGGGGTACATGTGAGGTACCTCGTCATCTGGGTGTGAGTGCGTACGTAGCTCAAAATTACAAGACACACTAACTTCATAAAGTGGATCTTTAAATTGAGGTAAAATAGGCAACGTTTTTGTAAATTATATTTAGGATATCAAATTTGAATTTACTAAGCATTTTCCGAGAAAGAATATTGTAATAAAGTAATGTTGTTTAGTGATAAAATAAAATACGTTGCAAAATTTGAGAAATATTTACAAGATTAAATTAATGCTTTTAAAATTTTGGAATTTTTAAAAGTTTTACTGTGAAACAAAAACTTTCTCCAAGGTTATCAATATCATTTGGTAAAAGTGAAGTCTGAGATTTATCGCGATTTTTCTGTATTTAATCCGGAAGAAAAATTTAAGGTGCTTCCAACGCCTACATAATCAGATTGTTTTGGCTTTAAAGTAAGAAAACTGACAACGGAATATCAATGTATGAGATTTTTTTTTTTTTTAAAATGGAAACTTCCTGATCAACTAAAGAAGAATATTATTATTCTGTTAGTGATAAGTGGAAACATGTTTTCTTCTTACAATAACAAAGTTGATAAATAGAGTAATAGAAACAAACAGCTACAGTATTTTCAATATAATAAATCAGATTTATTTACAAAATGAGATTATTATTGTGAAAAAAGTCTTGTACATAGTGTTATGTCCACACAAATTGCAGTTTAGTTCGTATGTAATGTCTCCAGATGGCGCTTTCCTTCCTTGGTATTGAGTCAGACCTTTGTTAGCACATAGTATGTATTTCTTAGAGCATTGTTCCCCAACCTTTTTGTCGCCGCGGACCTGTCAACGTTTGTTAATTTTACCGCGGCCCGCTGAGGTGGAAGACATTAATTGTTTATATTTTAGACTGTTTTGATTTAATAATTTTAATTTAATTGTATTTAATCGTGACTTCAGAATAAAATATAGCTACACCAGAAAATGAATATAAAGTGATTTAACAAGGAATATAAAGTGATTTTCATAAAAAGTAGCCCAAACCCAAGAAAAATATATCACAGTAAACAAAAGGGAAATAATTTAAAGTTTTTTGTGTGGACCGGTAGTATTTGATCCACGGACCGCTGCCTGTCCACGGACCGGGGGTTGGAGACCACTATCTTAGAGTACTAAAGCGCATATGGTTGCTCTCCAATGCTTCTAGTTCCAATACAGTTTGGAAAATAAATACTTTAGTTACGGTTCATCGTTGTTTCTTAGTACTCTAAGTCATTTTTTACGTAGTGCTGATCTTGTTTAATTTCTATGTTCAGTATCATTAAGGGGACATGGTACGATTTACACAAAAAATTTTAATTTAAGAATTTTCAAAATATTTTTGGTTGCCTCCTATATGTGTGTACTATGTAAAACAAATTTTGTGCTCAAGATTTCATAAAAAACTAATCATTTAATTTCTTATGGGAAAAACTTGAAACTTATGAAGTGCTTTTAAAATGCTACTCCTACAAAAATTGAGGTACATGCATGAAATTTGATTCACAAGTACGTCAAAATATGTATAACAAAAGTTGGTATGGGATTTGCGATAACATATGATTGGTATTCGTACAATACTTCTTATGAATGCTTATTGAAAATTCTTAGAAAAATGTATAAATTCTGAGTTCAATTATTTAAAAAAAAATAAGCATTGCTTTAGTCAAAAATGCATGCCGACTTTTGTTACATGTACTATTAGCAATAAGTAAAAAAAATTCAAAGCATTAGACACAATAGATAAAAAGCCTTAGCATTTTAAATGAAGGCAAACTAGTTATTTTATCTTTCTGAAATAAATCAGTTTAAAATTTTGATTTGCCATAGGGATGTGAATAAAAACGAACGTAAAAGCTATCATAATTCTGCGTTTTTTAAGTTTATAGCTTTCAAAAATTTTGTGAGGCTATAGAAATCTATATAAAGAATAGTTTAGGCTAAAAAAAATTAGATTTGATTTTTTGACGGATTTTTGTCAATTGAATCGTACCGTGTCCCCTTAATTCGAACTTTACAGTATTTTTAAGTTTATCAAGTTCTAGAACAAAATAACTTTTTAATTTTTTTTCTAAAATCACGCTGTAATAAAATTTTAATAAATATAAAGTTAGATGACTAAGAATAAAGTTAAGACACAATATAATGTTTTGTTTGACTTCATGTGATGTTTTCTTCCTCCTTATTTAGAGAAATTGGGCCTTTCTTTACCCTTTGCTTTAAAAACAAGCTTTTCTATTTATTTTAATTAATAGTTGCACGCATAAACTGAGTTTTCGTACACCAGTTTAAGAACTTCTCAGTGTATTCATCCATGAAACCTTTTATAGAAACTTTTACATTGATTTTTTTTAAAAAACATTTCGTACTTAAGTAACCAAAACAGCTTTCCGTGTATTTTATAGTACATATAATTAAATTTGAAAACAGGATTAAAGTATTTTTACATTTTACCATACTTACTCCTAACTTCCTAAAAAGTATCATTTCAATAAATTTTGAAGTAAATAAGACATGAAATCTGGAATAACCTGATCCTTAAACTCAAATTCCGCAGCACTTCTTTAAATATCGGATCGTTAATTCTTGTATTAGGAAAGTTACGCATAAAAAAAAGTTTAACATTGTTATAGCCCCTGAATGCCTTTGTAATTCAAAAACATTTAAATCTAGCCGTGAATGTATATCATCTGTGTATTTTCATGGGTAATAATTCTAAATTAAGTTTGAAGTTCCCTTTAACTTAATATAAGAACATTCTATGCGGTACATTTACTTTGTAACTTGGAAAGTAATTGTTTGTATGATAAAATCTATTATAGGTAACGTGTTTACTTTTAGAAAATTGTTCTATAAAACATAAAAATACTCTTAGAGCATAATTTAACAATCGCCGAATAACAGCTGCCTTTATGTATCTCAGCAAATATTTGCTTATTGCTATAACAGTTTTTTCTTGAAAATAGCCTACGTGAACAAACTGTATATTGTGTGCTTTGGGGGGAGGCTGCTCTTTTCAATGCAAAGTATTCGAAACTCGTATATAAAAGTAGAAAACAAAAAGAATCCTATGAAAAATCACAGAATCAACTTTACCAAACAGAATATTATTGGGAAAGAAATAAAAACGTCGCTCAAATGCTTTCAATGCTGGAAAAATAAAAGCAAAATTCTGAAAAAAAGTACGAATTGTTTCAAATTTTTCTAAGAAAATCTAAGCCTTAAAAAATGTTCTCGTAGAAAAATGGAAATGTTTTAAAGCTTTTATCGAAGCTGTAAAAGAAGGAAACAAAAATTTTAAGTAATATAAAAAAAAACATTTTATCCGTCATTGTTTCAACGGTCATAGTCAAAAAAGTATGAGGTTCTTAAACTGAAGATTTTGTAAAGAAAGCGTCTATTTATGAAAATAAACAACAATTTAAAACAAAGCATTAAATATAAAACAAAATTTAAGCAATCGGAAGAAAGTTTCGTCATTGTTTCATTTTATTTAGTAAGATTTACCGTAGCAAAAACTTGACGAGTTGATTAATATTTTACCGGTGTCATGCTTAGAAGTAACGAGTGAGTGAAAATTTTTTACGTAGCGCTATAAGTTAACACCAAAGCTGTTGGCAACGAACCTCTTGATTTTGAACCACCATGGTCAAGTGAAGAGGAAGACACATGAGCTAATACCCCTCTTTTCAAACTATCACATACCGCCAACGTGATGACATTTTATAGCCATGACAGACTTCACATACATCAGCTTTTTTATAAAGCAGGTCTTCAGTGGTACTAGGGCTCGAGCTCATGACACACCGCCACGAGTTCATTACTGTTACCACTAGATGATCGCGATCCTCTTCGAAGTAATACGATCGGTACTATTAAGGTATCCGACTACGTTCAGAACCGTGATTTTAAAAGAGCACATAAATGGATAATTTTCATGATATTTAGTGTCACTTAGATAATAATACATGTATAAAATTGTTTAAAGGACATTTTGACAAAAAAATTTATTTAAATACAATATTTTGATAAAAAATTTACTTAGAATAATTGTTTTTCAAAATGTTCTCCTTTTGTGAAAAATGCTTCTATTATATAATAATATTTTACCTGTATATAGCTCAGACCTCTCTACAAAGGCTCAACTAGTAGTTTTTAAAAATTCACATTAGTTTCAGAGTTACCACCAAATGAAATATAATTATTGGCGTTTTTTTCTTAAAATTGCTCCCCTCTGTTGTCGTAAAATATGGATAAACCCACTTCTAAGTAATATATTTCAAAAATTCTAGTTGAGCCTCTGTACAGAGGTCTGAGCTATAGACAGGCAAAATATTATTATAATAGAAGCATTTTTCACAAAAGAAGAATATTTTGAAAATGGGTCATTCTATGTGCATTTTTTGTCAAAATATTGTACCTAAATAATTTTTTATTGTAATACTATTCTTAAAAGAACTCTATATACATTTTCTAATCTAAGTGACACTAAATATCATAGATATTATCCATTTATATGCTTTTGCAAAATCACGGTTCCGAACGTAGTCGGACACCTTAAAATGTTTTAAAACAAGCCGAGTTAAAAAAAAAGTACATTTAATCAAACTAAGGTGCGACATACAACCAATGGATGCATAAAAAGGGGAAGGGGAGATGTCTGGTAGCTGCACATACTAATATTTTACATATTCTGAATTTCAGCGGGATGTGGCTTCACCTTAATTAAGTTCATGTTTAGTTTCCAGCTTTCGTAAAAGATTCCTGTTGCTTTTGTGAATAGCTGTTATTCTACATTATTGTATTGCAGTTTGGAATGGTAGATGAGATTACATTAGATGTAGAATCAGCAGTATTCTGAATTATTTTGCTGAACTTAATTCCATCGTTGGTGGGTATCCAACGAAGCGGCAATTACATATTTTAAGATTTGGAAATTGTGCTTTGTAATGGAATTTTTGAATCAAGTGTTTCTAAATATAAATGCAAAATTAGATAATTCTATTTTGTGATGGAATTAAACCATTTGATTGGGAGGATATCTGTTCCTACATATTGTACAACTAAGCATATGTGGCTAATATTTTATCCTACAAATTATTATTTTATATTCTTGTATTTTGTATACCACATTTACCTTCTAAGAAATATATTTTTAGGAATTTGTGTAAAGGAAAAACAGCTAATCATTGTAAACTATTTGATAGAATTTATTTCCCTTTCCAATTCTTTGTTTTCAAAAATCCTTTCGATTTTGTTACATGTTGTGTTTAAATACACATGGTAATAAATAAGTATAAATAAGTTAAAAAAAGACATTTTTGGAATCGAGAAACATGAAACGAATATTGAAAAAATGATGGCATTGATAAAAATGATGGATATACGACAATGATGCCAACTTTCGCCATAAATTCTGATAATATTTTCCATGGCACATACATTATAAAAATATTTTTTTAATTTTTTTTATTTATTTGCCTTTTTCTACCTATATTTAATACTTATTCTAATTTTATTGGGGGAATTTTTTTAAAAAAAATTCGACAGTATATTTTTGAAATAAACATATCATTAAGTTATGCTTCATGAGAGTATTTTCTAAGAGTTAAGGTGGAATTACTTACATGCAAGAATATTTATATCATAATTTTAATTTAGTGGATTTTGAGTAGAAAAGTGCTATTATATTTATAAACTAAACAACTAGTTTTTTTAAAATACATTTGTTTTTTCTTTTCCAAGTGCTTTGGAACATTTTACAGCTTCATTTTAATAATCTCTTCTAGTTTTGAGCCAGGTTGTAAGACATAATTGTTTTATATAAATTGAGGAACATTTAATAACCATTCAATTTTACTATTGATGAAAATGGATTTCTAATTTTGTATATTGAATTACACAAGATGAAGAATAAAATGTATTAATTAGAGAAAAAATATTGATATTTTAAACATATATTTATCTGTACAAACGACTGAATAATCTAAAAATAATATAAGAGCTGAAGAATCTTTTTTTTATCTGGAAAGGTGTTTCCTATTTGTGTCCTTTTATGTCATATAAGGCGAAGACAATCTTAATGAGTTTATAGAGCCTTACACAAACTGATAAATACATTATCGGATTTGTCTTTTACTTACCACATGCAGGAACAGCCTGTCGCCAAGATATAGACTTTCCCTTCCTGGCACAAGCATTGGCGAAGTTGGCGAGTGACAGACAAGTGCACGTGACAGGATCATCTTCACAAGAACAAACATCTTCCATGCAGTCAGCGTAATAGCGCTCGAAATCTAATAAATCATGGCACTCTGGAACGGAAAAGATGGTTTCCATTAGCTGGCGACTTTTTTTCTTGCCATCGACGAAACGCATTAGCAGTCTGCTAATTAAAAGTTGCCGCGAAACATGGGTTGCAAGAGATAATATACTTCCCCAGACATTAATTCTTTTCAGAAAAATGGTTGTAGTCAACTCATTTTTATGTGTCTGATGATATGCGATTAAGTATCAATTAAAAAGGGTGCCTTTGATGCTCTTCGGTATTGATTTTTGACGCTAGGGTGTGTGCTTGTGATGTTCCTGACTGTGGATCAGAAGATTTGGATAGAAAGCTTTATCTCTGATGTCTATTAAAACTTACAGCAAAGTTTTTCTTTTTACTAATTTTAATGTGAAACATTCGATGGGGTAATTATGAATAAGAGTTTACAATTTTAAGGAAATAAAAAATAAAATAAAAATAAAAAATACTTAATTTTTTTGTTTTTGAAAAAAAATAATAACACATTTAATATAATTAATAATTAAAAATGGTTTTAGAGCAAAATATATAAAAATTCTAGGTTACTAGTTAGAGTTAAAATGATGTATGATTTTCGTATGAGTATTATCCAAAATATCTTAATTTATTTTTATCTCAGAAAAAGGTTTGAAATTAGCTTACATTCTACGACTCATTGCATTATATTTATTTCATTTTTTATCTTTCATTGATTAAATTATATTATTCTGGGTATAACTATTTCCCATAACAGAATTTTGTTAATAAGAAATTAGCGTTTCTAGATTATAAACAGCATAACATTTTTTTTTCTTACCGCAGAACGAAGGAAATACAAAGCTTTTCAAAAATATTTGTTACTTGTTAGATCTTTAAGATTAGATCTTTTATGTTTAGCAGCCACATAAACATCAATACTATTTTATATTTAAAAAAATTGTTACATACTAGGTAAAGAATGTAAAAGACACTATAGAAAATATTTTAGTTATCAAAACAGCTTAAATAAACACCAATGAAGAAATGAAAATATTTTTTTTTTCAATTCGATATCTAAAGTTATTTTTCTCAGTCTGAAATTAAAATAAGGAATAATTTAATTCTATATAAAATATTCTGACATAGAACAAGGCTCTTCAGTTTTAAAGTAAACTCTTTCTAAAACAGCTCCGTTTTCTTTGTTATTATATGTTGTATACCATACTACCATACAATGCATCAGGCTATACGTACTGTGTTTTGTAACTAACAGAAAACGTTTTTGTTTAAAATATGAAATTTAATTCTTTAAAAAGCAAAACAGTTTTCACGGATTAAACACATCCATTTTTTTATCGTTGAAATAATTTGTGAAATAGTCACATTTTTATTTATGGATGATCAAATCATAAACGGAGACGTATTTGTTTTCATGAAACATGGTTTTAAGAAATACATTGTTAATTCAAATAATTATGAAAAAAAGACTTTTACTTTATTTTCCCCATTATCATTACGAGCTTCTATATTTTCCCACTGTTTATTACAAACATTTAGAACGTAACGCTGAAAGCAGAAATTAAAATTCTTTTAAAAAAGATGAGTATGCTTTTTGCACTTTATCCTCCCAAATGCTTTTCGCCGAAAATATTTAAAAATAATTATTTTGCTGCATTTTCATTCAATTCACCATAAATATTGATAAAACAGAAACGAAAATAAACTGTGCCTATTATTATTAATCTTAAAATGGCTTTGCTTTTCGGAAACAAGAATAAGAGAAGAAAAAATAAACTATGAATTATAATTCGCATTTTTCGATTGGAAATTAAAATGAAAACCCAGAAATAAGTTTTATTTTTTTATGAAAATAAATGGAAAGGAAAGAAGTTATTTGCTAAAATGGTGCTTGAAGTAATGGATAAAATAATTTATACTTTACTTATATTTATACTTTTAGTAAATATCGATTTTATAACACAATACAGAAGGTAGGTCGCGCTTTATGGAAACGATTATTATACTTTTTAATCTATAAATACTGTATTTTTTGTAGCTATTAGCTTTTTTCTGATAACCATGCTTCTTGACAATGTCTGAAACTCGAATTTTCTATGAAAGTAAACTTTTTCTTAATACTGTCTTGGCAAATTTACCCCTTTCCTCTTGAACCGTTTTCTAAAGTCCGCTCAGTGTTCTTCGATGTCGTTTTCCTAAGGTTCGTTTTATCAAACCAAAAGCACACGAGTCATTCTAAAGCTTCAGGGGGTTTCACAAGTATTTCGTCAAATAGAATACACTATATTCCTGTTTCTGATTCTTTCTTTGCTAAATAAACAGCAGTTTATTTAAACGTGTGACTAGAGGCATTGCCCATTTTTTGTTTGCCGTTTTAACAAAATCCTGCAACTATCATGAATCCATTTGGGAACATTTCTGTGCTCTGATGAAGCTATTTTGAACGGTCATTCCCCTTCAGCTGAGCAACAAAACATTGATTTTCTTTTATTATAGTCAATTGAATATACCCATACCTCATCGAGTGTTAAAACAAATTTCCATAGGTGTTTTTCATATAGTTTTCCACGATTTGTTTTTCTTTCAGCAATATGTTTTGGCAAAAACAGGTGAACTTTAGGTTTAAAAATCATTTTTAACTTTAAATCTTCTTGAATTATTAGAGTTGCAGTGCCGGAAGACATTCCTAGTTTCGATGAAATGAATCTTTGAGTCTGCGGATTTTCTTTTATGATCACATACTTCATTTTCTTGACAGTTGCCTGCGTTCGAACAGTCTTAAGATGAGGTTTCGAGGTCATGTTTTCATTTTTACTTTCAGCTAGACGCTTTTTTTCCTTCCAAATATAATATATTACACCTTTATTTTAAAACCTCTTTATAATTTGTTAATTTGAATATTTCTGCTCACAGAAAGCGCAGTTACGTAACTTTTGAACCATCTATTAATTTTAGGAGCCATTTTCAAAATAAATCTTTATATTATATTTCAATTAGAATAAATATTAGATGACGATTATTCTGAATTTGCCAAAGTTTTATCTGAAAATGCAAAAAAGAAAGTAATTCAAAATCTTTTCCATAAAGTGTGAACGATTTTCTGTTGTATTACATGTAGATTTTGGAACGAAAAATATTTAAAACTCAAATAATTAAAATGGTATGTGAATAAAATGCTTCAAGTTTAGTTATATTGAATTTCAGACCTTTAAGATAGTTATTACAAACTGAAATGATTATATTTCAGGCTATAAACATGTTTAAGTAACCAAATAAAAAATATCATCCATTTCAAGACATTATTTTTGAGGAAGAAATATGATGTTAAAATGTTTTTCGCACATTTTCTAACAAGTTTAATCGATGCGAGTTCACTTTACATTATCATACTTAAAAAAACTGCATTATACTCGTGTTTTAGTTAAAATAACTATATTAACTATGTAATTTTACGATACTTGGGAGATTATTCTTAACCATGCAATATTTAAGCAACTTCCGTCGTTTGAAAGAAAAGTATTTGAAAATGTCTGTTGAAAAAAGGTATTCAATTTTATATACGTTGTAAAAATTTAAATAAAAAAATCATATAGCTTTGCTAGCCGATAGTAAAGTTCACATTAATAAATTTTTCAATATCTAAAATTAATTAATGATAAATTCGATCTATAAAAGCTATTTTTAAAAGAATCTCATGAAATATATATATAAAAAAAGATACATCTTTACCTATGTAATGAAACATTTTGACCGTAGAAATCATTTAACATATTTAATTCAGTTAATTTATTAAATATGAGATTATAATTTATTTTATTTAGCCAATAATACTGATAAAGAGTTTATATACAATTACGAAAAACGTTTAAAAAATATCTGATTGTAGTTAATTTGGTTTTTTTTCTGACATTTTTAAAAATTGATTTACACCTAGCAGTACTTGTCTCTACTTATTTTCTTCATTTGCGGGACAAAAAACAAAACAAAAAAACCCGCTTAATTTTGATTATTACATTCCTTACAACAAACTTTATGTTTAATTTATTTGATTATTGAATATTTCTCATTCACTTGAACGAAATCATTTTTAAAACAAAATATTCATTTGTATAAAATAATATTTGTTACGAGAATTAGTACTTCATTATCCTGGTTGCAAATCTTTATTATGTATAACATACCTGCATTTTCCCATCTAAAGGAAAATTTTTGATTAAGAAAGCATTTTTACCCCGAAAATATTTTACTTCCTTTTCTTACCGTCGTATAAATGCATATCAGCTTTTCATTTCTAAAATTGAAATTGATTGGAATTTTATATCATATTTTATTTTCAATACTGTAAAAGGAAAATGACGTTGAAAACTTTTACGATTCCCAAGGTCAATCTAAAATAAGATCCAAAAATGCTTCGGTTACAGTACCTGTAAATACCGGCCCTTTCAGAATAATGCATACTTCCGTGGCCACTCCTCTTCTTTCGGAATAGGTGTCACAAGCTTTCTCACTTCCTTCTAAATCGGTAGGCTCTTCTACGTCTCTACAGCTTTCTTCAACTTGCCACTTCTGCACAAAACCCCCAGGGGTTGTCTCAATATCTCCTTCAGGAGTGAGGAATTCGTCCTGTCTACTCTTCGAGAATGTTCCGCAGAGGCCTCTCAACGAACCGAATAATTCTTTCGGGGAGAAAACTTGGATGTTTTGATCCAGGTCCCATAAGATTTCCAGGCCGTTGTTCAATTGTGCCTATTAAATATTAGGAAATCGGTAGAATATAGTAAATGATCCTAGATATTGAAATTCGACTGCATATGGATATATTGATTTTATTAACATTACTGATTCAACTTAATAATTATTTGATGATCTACAAGCAGCGATACTCAACCTGCGGCCCGCCGGCCTTTTTTGAGTGCCCCAGTCATGGCCCATTGCACTAAGAAATTCAATTATTGGAGAACAATGTATAAAAATTTTACAGGAAATTCTTTCAATCAAGCAATCAAATGTATAAATTTTGCTATCAATTTGTTTTTAGTAGTAGAATGTAAGCAAAAGGTTTGGTCATAGATGAAAGAAAATAAATATTATTCCTTAACTCAGTGAAAATTCATAAAAATAAATATTTTTTTTTGTGTAAGTGTTTGATAAAGAAGTTAATATAGTACTAAAATAAAAGCCAAAAATGAGTTTTAATGTTTTTGTATCAATTTTGTTTGTTAATATTGCTTTGGTCTTACAGTATGTTTTTTCCACTATCCGTATGAAATAACTGGTATGTGTATGCGGCCCGCGTAAAATACCTACCATTAGCATGCGACCCGGCGAGAAAAAAGGTTGAGTTCCCCTGATCAACTGTGTTGGGAAAATAATTATATACTGTGCTCAATTTAGAATTTATAGAAGCTGGTGAAGTTTGTGGTAAGCTCACACACACACAATATATATGTGTGTGTGTGTGTATGAATATATATGTACACACACAAGCACGGGCTCACGCACACATATATATATTTATAAACCTTAGAAAATTCAAATATTAAATTCAAAATAAATCTCATGAACCCCAAAGTTTATGATTATAATCTCTTTATTAACTTTAATTTAGTTAACTTCCGTTCGCTTTTTCACTGTTATGCAAAACTGGGCAAATTTCTCATTCACTCTAGCGCTAAGAAGTTTCACTTCAAAAAGTATTGTAGTGAATATACCGTAAAATCCGGCGTATAACGCTCACTTTTAACACAAAAAATAAGACTGAAATTTATGGGTGCGCGTTATACGCCGGGTATAAAAATGATAGCTTTAACAATAAAAAAGAAGTGATAAACGTAAAAAAGTTAAACTTCAACAAATGTCGAAATACTCTTTATTTTACTTAAAAGAAACGTCATATCTTAGGAATTAAAACAGTTATAGTTCTAGACATATACTACTTTTTTAAAAGACTGAGTTAATACCTCGAATAAATGTCTTCAAAACATAAGAATATCGTGTATGAAAATTTTAGATTTCTTCGTAAAAGAGGGGTGCGCGTTATACGAAGAATATACCTTAAAATTAAAAAAAAAATGAAGCTGAAAGTGTAGGTGTGAGCTATATGCCGGATTTTAAGGTAACATCGGCAGTGATACAACTAAAAAAGGACAATTTTTCTAAATAACAGAAACCATTTTAATACTTATTCTATTTAACACTTAGAATATTTTTGAATATAAATTAGCTTAAAAAACTCTGGACATTAAGTTCACCAGTTTTAAACCAGTTTTAATTATTTTTTAACTTTTTAATTTTTAACTTAGAAGTGTCTGTAAAAAGTATACTTTAATGGTGATACAATTTTAACGACAAAATAAAATTTCTTTAACCTTATTTAAATTTGTATTCCTTTCTATACAATAATCTATCACATTAATATGTTTAATGAATAAAATTCTAAGTAATTTAGTTGACTATGTAGCACGTTCAAATATTCCATAGTTTCGAGTCATTTGCTATAAAAATCATGACTCATTAACAACTTAAGAAAACAAAGAGCCATTTTTATACAAACATTGACTTAAAAAAAATACAATTGCTAAAAAAAATTAAAAGTTGACTGAACGAAAGTTAAAAAATATCTTATCACTCATTTTGTGTGCATATATATATATATATATATATATATATATATATATATACACTCACTATTCATGCATTCATTTTAGTTTTTGTTTTGTGTTCCTCCCACGCGTAGATATATATATAGGACTAATTTTCAATATAGTACAGTTTTTTCTGTTATGTCGAAAATTTCTGCTATACAGGGAATGTGGATCCATAAATTGCATAAGGTATCCGTCTACGTTCGGAACAGTGATTTTGCAAAAGCATATAAATGGATAATATCTATGATATTTAGTGTCACTTAGATTAGAAAATGTATATAAAGTTGTCTTAAGAATAGTATTACAATAAAAAATTATTTTACTTTATTTTGACAAAAAATGAACATAGAATGACCCATTTTCAAAATAGTCTCCTTTTGTGAAAAATGCTTCTATTATAATAATAATATTTTGCCTGTATATAGCTCGGAAATCTGTAAAGAGGCTCAACTACAATTTTTGAAATATATAACTTAGAAGTGGGTTTATCCATGTTTAGCGACAAAAGAGGGTAGAAATTTGAAGAAAAAAACGCCGATAATTATTTCAATGTCTTGTAACTCTGAAAATAATGTGATTTTTTTCAAAAATCATAGTTGAGCCTCTGTACAGAGGTCTGAGCTATATACAGGCAAAATAATTTTATAATAGAAGCATTAATCACAAAAGGGAAACATTTTGAATAAAGGTTATTATAAGTTAATTTTTTGCCGAAATACTGTATTTAAGTAATTTTTTCTGTCGAAATGTCCTTAAAACAATTTTATACATGTATTCTAATCTAAGTGAAACTAAATATCCTGAAAATTAACCATTTATGCTCTTTTTTAAAATCACGGTTCCGAATGTAGTCGCATACCTTAAACCTAAGTCACTGACCTATTTGGGTGACGGCTTTAGAAATCATAATAGGTCTCCATTTTAGTTTAAAAACTCTTCGGTACATCCAATTTTAAAAACACTGCACCTCTGATTCTTGAAATTTCTATTTTTAGCCAATTTTAGTACGATATTCTTTTGCATCATTTATTTCGCTTATATCTTGGCGGGTTTTTCTTAACATCCAGTTTCATTCTTTCTTAGCTTTGTAGGAATTAGAATTTGTCTCTTTTTATTTTATTTTATTTTATGATACTATATACGAATATATATATCACATAAATTTTTATGATATAACGTAGGTCTTGTTGGCATCAACAAGACCCCTCCCCCCTCGAAAAAATCCCCTGCGTGAATAAAGAAAAATTCAGTTCTAAAGCATTGGAACATGTCAAACGAAAAATGTTCCAAAAGTATCTTAAAATTATAGGGTGCTCTTCTACTAATAAGATAAATGGTCTAAGCGAAGACAATTAACTCTTTTGCTAATAAAAAGATAATTACAACTGCTTACTGAAGGATGAATAGAAAAATCTTTTTCAGTATTTTCCAATACTGAGGAAGGCTTTTTTTTAATGATTGTAATATACTATTATTAAGATGAGACAAATAAGATGATGCCAAAATCTTCCGGTTGTTTGAGTTAATTCGAGTCTCAAGCTTCTTTATTTACTAGTGGAAGCTAAGGATATAATTACATTGAAGTTATATAATATGTTTAAGTTCACATTTATATCTAATTAAATATACCAATTATAAATATAGGCATGTTAATTCTAAATATTTCTAAATTTGAAATTTAGTAGCTTATCGATTATTCTTTTAAGAGAAAATGTTATTAGAATGTCATGTCGTTATATGTCTGAATAGTGAAAGTAATATACAAGAAATAGAAATATTGGTTTTTAAGTTTGAATAAATAAATGAAATATTTACATTTTCTTTTATGTATCTACAAAATTGTTCGAAATGTATTATCTAAACTTTCGTTTTCAAAAAAGAAGTCTAATTTCACAAAATATTTCATTTTTTTTTAAAAAAAATTCTTCACCTTGTTGGAGTAATAAATTGATATGAAAAAAAAAATTCAATGTTAGAAATACAGGTAATGACAGTAATACCCCGAATTAGAATAATTACAGTATAATTTCGCTTATATAAATAAAAATAAATTATTTTTATTTGGGTCCGAAGACGAAAGAAAATGATACTTTTGAAAAAAAAAAAAGAAAGAAAGAAAAAAGGTTTTCGGCTGTTTTCGGCTAATGTTAAAGTATAGGACCCGAATTCAGAATATTTTTTTCAGATATAAAATTACTCAAACATTAATATTATATTCTGGCTACACTATCCTGTAGAGAATCACTTATTTTATCATACTACTCATTTTTATTCGAGTTGTGTGACACATTTTTTTTTTTATAAAATGTGTTTTGCATTTTTCTCCTATATCGTAATGCTAATCATTTTACGTGCTAAAAGGATAACTAGTTATTTATGAAATATTTTGAAATTTTAAAAACACTATACTATAAACAAATGCATGAGTTACA
>BMAV01009619.1:44954-83544 GCA_019973955.1 Trichonephila inaurata madagascariensis | reverse complement strand
TGAAAAATTCACATTATTTCAAATGGTTGTAACTCTGAAAATAATGTGAATTTTTCAAAAATCATAGTTGAGCCTCTGTACAGAGGTCTGAGCTATATACAGGCAAAATATTAATATAATAGAAGCATTTTTTCAAAAGGAGAACATTTGGAAAAAAGGTTATTCTAAGTTAATGTTTTGCCAAAATATTGTATTTCAATAATTATTTTTGTCATAATGTCCTTAAAACAATTTTATACATGTATTCTAATCAAAGTGACACTAAATATCATGAAAATTATACATTTTTGCGCTTTTTTGAAATCATGGTTCCGAACGTAGTCGGACACCTTAACTAATTATAAACAAAAAATAAATATTTTTGAAAGATAATTTCCTCAAATATGAGAAGCATAATGAGTTATTTATTTAATGGCATCTTTTTTTGGTATCCCATTTCTCTTAATAGGCCTCTTATTATAGTTTTATTAGATTGTATGACTGACCATATTTGAGTAATTTTGAAGGATATAAAACTGATTAACGGTATAACTGATAAAAAAACAATGTGATAACATAAAAAATAATGTGTAGCGAAGATCATAAATCCAGGAAAATTTGTTTGATACAGATAATTTTATTTTTTAATTTATGAAGCAATAGTTACACTCTTAAATTATTACTTACAAAGAAAACTAATCAATATTAATAGCAATTTCTCAATGGATATGTTTTGTAAACACTTTACTGAAATTACTTACTCTGAGATATTTAGATGTAGATTGGCCGACGTAAATTCCTGGAGCTATAACGGGTAAAGATGTCATCTCTCTTCCATTGACTGTAATCTAAAAATAAGTTAATATGTTTAAAGCTTAACGGCACAAGTGTATTTATTGTTTATGTTACAAACTTACTACTTAGAGTTATTTCCCTTTTCTTGGCATGTTTTCTTGGCATTGAATGACACTAATTTGGCTTAGTTTACTTTTCTGGCAATAACTGTTTCAATTAATTGTTATTTAATTGAAATAAGTGGTTGATACAAAACTGGGATTTCACCAATACTAAATATTTTTCTACATAATTCCGTCATAGGTATAGTAAAAGAACCAAAATATGCCAAATTAGTACGAAAGAAGAGTAAAGTTAATTTCTGGTTTAATAATACCGATTCACTGTTTTTATATTCTTTTAGCAGTTTTCATTAGTAAATAAAAGGAGATAATTATAACAATTGCATTGATTTCTGTACAAAATTCATGATAATATTTCCAATTAGATATCTCGTGCAAATTATGGCGTGGACTGAAGTTCCAATTGAAAAAAAAACATTCAATTATCCAGTAATTGAAAAAAAAACATTTAATTATCCAGTAATTGGAAAAAAAAATTAATTATCCAGTAACTGAAAAAAAAATTCAGCAATTCAGTACTAAATTACTGCTTAGCGGCTTCATGCAACGTTTGTCATTGGCTAAAAAATTAAACAAGAATAAAGCAATATGAAATAATTTTCGAAATATGTGACAATAAGTATTGATGCAATTTTCATTATAATTGATCCGAGGTGATCATAAGAAACTGCTTTGTGATCTAGGACAACAAAATTATATTATAGCTTACAATTTTCAGGCATCAATAATGAATGTATAGGACATTAATGAGTAACAGATATTTGTCATGCCGTATGTTTTCATATATTAATAACTTGGGCCTCCATTGTTGCTATTAATTTAGGAGAATGAATCACACATGATCAGAACTCATATTAAATAGCTTTATAGTCTAACACAACAACAGAGGACTTAAAAAACATGCATTACAGAACATAGGGACACAATTTAAAAAAAGGGATTTCCATCAAAGACTCAAGAAACGGAATGTGAATGCTGTTCAGCTGGTTTAGGCAAGTTAACTAGGAAAACGGCGATTTCAATGTAATCAATTACTGTCCAAAACTGCCCGGTATTAAATCAAGATATTTCTTTGTTGTTTAATTGAATTTTATAATGACCCTAGAAATTATCCAATTAATGCATGTCTTACTTCCATAGACGGCTTTAATTTCACCACAGCTTCCTCTGGTGTATGTATCGTAATACTCTTGATGCAAACTCCGGATATTGCATTTAGTTCTCTACAATTAGTATTGTAATCTACTTTTACATTGAAACTATCGGAATCCACGAGATAATAGGAGCACTTTCCCTGGAAGTCGTAGGCAAAGCCATCAAATGTTGTAAAATGGGGACCGGACACAGCACAAGTAGATGGACATATTGAATCGGTGCATTTCCAATTTCCTGCTTGACAAACACTGAAAGATAAACAATGCTTATTATTTGTTTAATTTTATATGTTAAAATAATACAACCATCTTCTTTTTATAAGTAGTTAACTATTGAAAATTTTGTAATGAATTTCCAGCACACTGTTTTTGCAAAACCAGAAGACATGTTTGGGAAATCACTTTTGAAAATTCAACATCAAGGCAATTGAATTTACAGTTAATGCTGGCTGACTGTTTTAAATAAAAAAAATAATTTTCTTAAGAAATAATTGAAGTGTAACTTTCTGATATCATAAAAAGAATAAATTAGTATAATAATAGATTAGAAACATATTAGTTTCCATGAATGGGAGATAAATTTAAAATAGTTTGTAAAATAATTGATAAACGTTTTTTTTCAATGCGATGGCCTCAAAAATTTTTAAAACGTGAATTTTAAATATTTTTTATAAAAAATATTTTTAATACAAAGGAAAAAAACACAATTTTTATGAGTTTTAATCAAGTAATTAATATTTTTTGAATTCGAAATAGTTCTATTTTTATAATTTCAAAACAGGAAATGCACACCATTCTTCTTAATTTAATCAGAATTTTTCTTGGCTTAAGTAAGAAAAAGAAGGAGGAATGAAAATAAGAACGATTACTATTTTTTTGTTGAAATAACAGTATAATAATTCATAAGAATGTTTATTAATTCAATTTAGTAGAGGGGGGGGGGACTTTTGAAGTTACTTTTTCCAAGCTGTTTCAAAAGCAAATAAAACATTTTTGTTTGTCACACTAATTAATAAGTCCAGAAAATTCTTATTTTTGTGAATAACCTGTTACAAAACACAAACGCAAACTAAGCAACCAAAAATAATTTTAGTGCTTGTTTTTTCATGGAAATTATTTATATCGTATTATGGTGAATAAATAAATTAAAAAACAGTAAATAATACACACTTTGCTTTTTTTACCCCTTGCGGACCAGGCTGCGCTTTCTAGTTTCGTGACGTTCCGACGTATAACCCTCCCCTCCCCTTTTTTTTGACGCTGACTAAGACTTACGTACGTTCGGGCTTCGTTTTTCTTTCTAAAGTTTGTACAATTATTTACTGTAGTTTATTTTTTCTTTTTCTTACCAATATAGCATCATCGTTGAATTTCAACTAAAGGGATACTGAATGAAAATATTTGCAGGAAACCGATATATACGACAGTAACTCGATACAAATTTATCTATTTATGATGAAGATGAATAAATGGAACCAAAATGACAATACATTTGTATAACATATGTGGAAAAGATTTTTGTTCCAAGGATCATTTCGAGCAATTTCTCAAAGATTTATAATTTTAATTTTCATATTTTTTTCAAATTTTTTAAGCCAGACATTTTGTAGCCTAACTTTTGTAATTTTATAATATCCCAGTAAAAGAAAAGCTACCTTATAATGTTTCCTGAGATGGTTACACAGGTTGTACAAATAATAAGCCATGTATCCACATGAGGTTACAACGGATTTTTGCCCTATACTTAGCATGTATCAACTAGTACTTACATGGTACGCAAGGGGTTAAATTAATGCAATTTAAACATAAAATATGCAGAGAACTAAACCACTTCTATCCAAAAAATAAGCGAAATTTAATTTAAAACTTAAGGAAATGTCATACTTTTGTTCATATACACATGCGTTCAATTAGAATAATAATTATGTATAAAACATTGAAATAGTTAGGGTTAAGTAATTTGATTCCTACGAAACATTTTTATTATACTAAAAATAAATTGGTATCTGATAGACAAAAGCCATTGATTCACTGTATTCTGCGCTTAGTATCTACCATAATCTTTACCTAACTTTGATAAAAGCTTTTTGTAAAATTTTATTTAAAGGTTATCCTAGTGGCATCTCTTGCCACATACCAACTGATATAAAAAATGCAAGGAAGCTGTTAATTAAGTTTCTATAAATTCTGCTTAAAAAATATAAATAAACAAATAACTGTGGCCAATTCTATTTTACTAATTAGTATATTAATTAAGGAACACTCCGAGTTGTATCAATCCTTTGTAAATGTACTTAGTTTCATTTTTTTCTTTGATCTAGAAATGAAAAATCTTTGATTTAAACCGAAATGTTTAATAGTTATAAAATAAAGAATAGCTTAAAAAAGAAGATATTTAAATGGATACATCTAGTTTTCGATTGTAACATTTTAATTGGCAATTAAAATGTTTCCAATGGGATTATTATATGTGACGTAAATTTCTTTGAAATGACTCTGAGAATCTTATTGAGTAACAAAATGTTTAGTAATTGCTTTCAAGTATGTCAAAGGATTTTAGAAACAAAATGGAAGAAATGTCATGGGCTAAAAGAGAATAACTTTTTTGACAACAGGTCTCTTTCAAGTATGTTTCAAATTCTTTCGTGCTAGTTTTATGTAATAATTAACCATTAAATAAATATGTGTATTTATTTGTGAAAGAAAAAAATTTGTTTACGCAACAGATTATTTGGGCTGGAATGATTGCCATACTACTATAATAAGAGCGTGAGCTCAACACATACTAATGTACCCCTCAGGGGGCTCAATTTCTTTAGGTGGGTACGGGTGTCACACAATTCCGATGTACCCTCTCTAGTGATCTTTTACTTTTCCCAAGGGGTTTACTATCTTTGGTAAACACGGGTGTCACGACCCCGGGGTACCCCAGTGATCCTTCTCTATTTTCGACCCTCTATCTTGTCATCCAATTTCTTTTCTTCTTTTCCCGTCCAGACAACAGTCCTATGAATGTTTGGCGCAGTAAAGCCAAAACTGGCTCTTGCACTATAAAACATCAAACTCAACTCATACTAAAGCACACTCTTACGATTTTATTATTTTTCATAGGATTCCACTCAGTAATATAATTAAAAAAGGGGAAATCTGGCTATCCTTAAAACTCGTTAACCACAGTTTTATATAAGTTTAAAAGCTATCCTCAGTCAGTAGTGTTTATAATACTGAAGCATCAATATTTTTTCATTTCCAAAGTCTCAATAATATTTTTACTTTCCTAAATGTCAATAAAATGTTTAGTTTCCTAAATGTCAATTATATTTTTTATCTTTGATATTTATGCCATTTCAGCCTCTCAAATAGTTTATTAAAAATTATCCATATACAAGAGGACCATCAGAAAATGAGTTACCCTCGCGCCATAAGTAGAAACAAAATATAGCACCAAGAAATGTTTATTGGAACAATTCCATCCATCGTTAAGCTACATCTGAGCATACGAATCGGTGGTACTCTAACGTTTGTTTTACCGGAGAACGTTTTTTATTTATTTATTGTACTCTTGTTTGGAGATGATATGCAATAGCCGTTTGCACATCTTCGTCAATGGCAAAAAGCTGACTGAAGAAGAGTATCTTACGGTGTAAAAAAAGACAGAAGACACTTGCAGCAATTTCGGGATTATTAGGTGGATGGTAAAATGTTACTCAAGGAAATTACTGAGGCAAATGTTTACTGTGCCTCACTTCATGCATCACTTCATGTGTTCTGGATCAGGGGTCGGCAACCTATGACACGCGTGCCACAATTGACACTCACAAAGTTATGAGATCAAGTTAAATTTGTTTCACTTATCTAGGCCTCATGCATAAAGAATATTTGTTACTTTCAACGACAAATGTTTAACATAAAACGATTTTGTTGAATCTGCTTGCGTGTAGTTCGCGTGAAACAAAACATCTCATGAACTCATCCTTAGAGTTAAATGTTCAATTCAAATCAAAAAGATTGTGTAATACTTGTAAAATGAAGCATCACTCATTTCTGCGTCATGAAAAAAAATCTTCAGAGTTATTGAAAGTAAAATTTACGGAATGATGAAAAGATCTGAAAGATAATTTTCTATCGATAAATCGACAACTATTTAAAATTTTTGTACGTTATTGTTGGAGCGATTTGATTGTTTGAAGAAAATTGCATGTGGTCTGCTTTCCGCTTTTGATTTCACATATATCTGTGAATAACGTTTTTCTCATATGAAATATATATTGTAACCACAAAGAATTTGTTTAACATCTGAACATTTAGAATCATGTAAAAAGTGTTGAAAGTCACAAACTATACCCTTCATATTTTGTGATACTAAGTAGAACTTTGCAGGGACAAGGTTCCCATTAAGATTTTAATATTTTATACTTCACTTTGTAAGGTATTCACCCGTGGGTGATGCCTTACTTCTAAATCATCTTCATGACCTAAGGTGTGGGAATGAAGAACCAGGCGTTGCCATGATCTTATAATATATCTTTATTAAGATCTTAAACACTAATAATGATAATATTTATATTTTAACTTAGCGGATCTGAGGTGAGAAAACACAAAATACGTATTACCAAATAAGCACGACTTTAATCAATATATTCTCGCCTATTCCTAATCTCAACTTATACACAGTTCCTAATAGATAACAGAATTCTCTTACCTTAATCTCTTGGTTAATAACAATTCCTTTTCTTGATCTCGCGTGGAATAGTATCCACCTTGATTTGATAGTTCTGTCACGGATAGCTTCACACTAGAATAACGGCTTACTTCTGACTTCAGTTTACGTGCCTAAACTCAGACTAGCATAATCACTTCCCAATAGTCATACGCTTACGTTAAACTTCTGCTATTTAAAAGGTTCCTAATTTGCATACTTACGCTTTGCTTCTGGATTTGGTTGGAAAGAATTTGCCTTTTTCGGCCCCACAGAACACAAGAGGAGTTTTTAGTAGAAAACGCGATGAGCCCGTCACAACTTTATTGAAGGAATGCTTATGCTTTATGTCTATACTCATTTATTAATTATTCTTAATAGATATATAATATATCTACAATTTTTATATTTATGTTGAAGTAATAGTTATTTTTATCGCTTGTTTTTATGTTATAAAATATCTTTAAAGATGCTTAATTAATATATAATAAAAATTCTAATTATATATTTTTCCTCTCTATTCCCTAACTCTGGATGCATTGCCGTGGAAATCGAATTGTTCCAAATATTTCCAACTACGTGGCACACTGAAACATATTGGTATATTGGTTTGGCACACCACAGATCTAAAAGATTGCCGACCCCTTTTCTGGATCAACACAATTCCAATATCCCTGCTTCTTGTTCTGAATGATCTTTCGCCATCAATCCAGTGGTGAAAAGTAACGGTTCAAGAACTTCATTACTTACCCCAACTGGAATGAAAGTTGACATCTTGGACCAGCTATTGGGAACTATAGATTAATGCATACATATGATCAACAAGCTAGGAATGTACATGTTATGTTCCCTCTTCATTTTCATTGCATCTGCTTGAGGTACGGGAAACTTATTTTCTAGATAACCCTCCTATATAAGATAATTTTTCTCATCGAAGTAACATATTTATAACTTTGCTTATTAAATCTGAAATTTTATTAATTTTTGAATAGTTATTGGCTATGTATTCAGTCCTCCTAATTTGGAAAAGGTAAACTGCTTTTTTTCCAATTTTTAATTACATAATTCTACTATATTGTTTATTAAAATTTTTGGAAAAAAATGCTTATTATTCTTTTTAACTATTGCTAACCCATATTAATATAACCAAAGGGATTCATAAAAGAAAAGATATGAATTTTTGTGATTCTTGTTTTACAGTCAAATGTACTTACTTTTACATAAAGAGAGCATTCTCATTTACGTTTTTAAATTCATTTGTTCAGTTTTATACTGATTATGAGTTAGAATTTTAAATGAATGAGTAACACGATATCAATATCCTTTATAAAAAAAAACTTACGTAACTTTGGAATCCACTGCAATATTCCCCATGCGTATCAAAAATCATTTGAAAGATTTAATAAATGAAAACAGCTCCTTTTTTCCCACTTTCTCTTAAGGTATCCGACTACGTTCGGAACCGTGATTTTAAAAAGGCGCATAAATGGATAATTTTCATGATATTTAGTGTCACTTAGATTAGAAAATAAATATAAAATTGTTTTAATATTAATGCAAAAAAAATGATTTAAGTACAATATTTTGACAAAAAATGAACATAGAATGAACAATTTTCAAAATCTTCTCCTTTTGTGATAAATGTTTCTATTATTATAATATTTTGTCTGTGTATAGCTCAGACCTCTGTACAGAGGCGCAACTGTGATTTTTGAAAAATTCGCATTATTTTCAGAGTTACAACTATTTGAAATAATTATCGGCGTTTTTTTCTTAAAATGTCTCCCCTCTGTTGTGCCGTAAAACATGGATAAACCCATTTCTAAGTTATATATTTCAAAAATTCTAGTTGAGCCTCTGTACAGAGGTTTAAGCTATATACAGGCAAAATATTATTAGAATAGAAGCATTTATCAAAAAGGAACATTTTGAAAATGGGTCATTCTACGTTCATTTTTTGTCAAAATATTGTACTTAAATAATTTTTTATTGTAATACTATTCTTAAAACAATTTTCTATACATTTTCTAATCTAAGTGACACTAAATATCATAAATAATATCCATTTATATGCTTTTGCAAAATCACGATTCCGAACGTAGTCGGATACCTTAAAGGAATTCAATTTAACTTAAAATTATTGGATGTTGAACCATTTGTTACCATGTATTACAATCTTCTTGTACTGTTTCTCCAGACTGGTAGTATTGGCTTCCGTAGAAGCAAGGACATTCCTCCACAGGAATACATTGTCCATCTTGTAACAAAGTACCTTCTGGGCAATGACATCCATCTACACATTTTTGTATGTTGCAAACTGGTTCTTGATCGGCGCAAGTTGGAGGACACGGAGGACCACATTCGTTGTATTCAGTCCCATTATTACAAACAAGAGCTGTAAAAAAGTAAAGTAATATATTTCAAAATTCGTATATTTGTATGAAAGCAGTATGATGGGTTGTGATGAAAAGGAGTTACAGTTATTTTAAATTGTTTAAGACAGTCACCAAATATTGTAAAGTATATTTGTGATGAGGTTTTATCGTGCCTTCTCACTAATCCTCTAGGGGAATCTTTGGGGCCAGAATGGCATTAGTTCAATCCAATCCTCTCAAGAAACCACGATATGTAGATTAGCGAATAGATACCATATAAGGGAGTTTTAGCTTTCGCGAGTAAGTCGGATAGAAGCAGGATAGTAAAATAGAAGTTGGATAGTAACAGAATGGAAGAATAACAGTAAAAGAATAGAATACAAGAAGAGACAGAAAGCCGAGGTGCTGATCACCGTGAGATATTGGTAAGATATAAATTAAAGAAGAGTAATTATAGAACGGACTTTAATTTATGAAAGGAGTCTACAGTAGGTAAAGATTCTGAGGTTAATTTCTCATAAAGATAGTGAGTAGGATTTCAGGCGTTATTTACTTAGAATTGATAGTTACATAGTATCACTCCTGATCATATTCCTCTAGCAAGACTTGTGTTGCGTTAATAAATATATGTTTAGACATAATAAATTAGATTTATTATGGAGAATTTGAATGATTAATCATTTATTCCTACAAATCTAGGTCGACTAGATGAAGAGATGATACCTCCGGGCCGCGGGGTATCACATATTAACCGATTAATTAAGTGCAATGAAAAATAAAATGTTTGCCATGTTATAGGTAATGTCATGTTTTTGCCTGAAAAACAAAAACATTCAATGTTCGGTCATACATTGTTTAATCTGTTTATTAATTTTTTAAAATTAAACTTTGCAAGAAACTTTTGGAATATTGCAATATTGTCTGACATAAGCTTTGGTGACTGAATAATAATTGAATTATTCTAGATGAGTATTAAGTGATTTGATTTTGAAAGTTCATCGCTTATAAGCTTTATCATTTCTTACATGCCGTTTCTTAAATAGTGTTAAAAAGAGAGAAAAAATGATCATTAAATTATACTATGAGATGAAGAATCATCTCAAATTTGTTGTTGTTTTTCTAATTGTAAGTAATTGTAACCAAGTAATTTTTCAAATAAAGAAATCATATGAATTCTAGAAATGTAAAGTATTCGAGTTTTTGAATATTTCCATTAACTTTGTATTGATTCTGGACATGTATTCATGAAGTGATAAAAGAGGAAAAAAAGGTCATTTTATTTCAAGTAACTTCAACACAGATAAATATGTAAATTAAATAGTTTTTTGATGTGATAGGAATTACACGCGATTTGCTGAAGTCAAAGCTATTACGTATATG
This sequence comes from Trichonephila inaurata madagascariensis, assembly GCA_019973955.1. Classification (NCBI taxonomy): domain Eukaryota; kingdom Metazoa; phylum Arthropoda; class Arachnida; order Araneae; family Nephilidae; genus Trichonephila; species Trichonephila inaurata. The sequence continues at coordinate 73,040 of BMAV01009619.1, read as the reverse complement.
AATAAAAAAATTACGTGTTTTACTTACTAATCCCACCCTATTGACTGTAACATCAGATCAGGCCCATAGCAAGGGGAGGGGAAGGGGCTGGATTACGTCTTTCGTTTGACCACAGCTTTGAGCATCATGCAGGAGACATTAAGATTTCGCTCCATTCCACCCCGGATTTGAAGGAGAAAATCTAGGGGGCGGTTTACCACCCCTTTTCCCCACCCATGAACCACTGAAGAGCATTTTTGATGTCGAGTATTTAGAGTACCCCATGCACCCCATACATTATTCATTTACAAACATCTCTGCCTTCTCTGGGATTCAAACCATGTCATTCGGCACCATTATCCCATCTGGGTCGTCACTCCATTGTAAAATATCTATACGAATACTGGCTACTTTAAGATATCTGACTACGTTCGTAACCGTGATTTCAGAAAAGCATATAAATGGATAATATTTATGATATTTAGTATCATTTAGATTAGAAAATGTATGTAAAATTGTTTTAAGAATATTATTACAATAAAAAAATATTTAAGAACAATATTTTGACAAAAAATTAACATAGAATGACTCATTTTCAAAATATTCTCCTTTTGTGAAAAATGCTTCTATTATAATAATATTTTGCCTGTGTATAGCTCAGACCTCTCTACAGAGGCTCAACTAGAATTGTTGAAATATATAACCTAGAAGTGGGTTTATCCATGTTTTACGATATAAAAGAGGGGAGAAATTTTAAGAAAAAAACGCTGATAATTATTTCAATTGTTTGTAACTCTGAAAATAATGTGAATTTTTCAATAAAAAATAAATAAATAAATAAATAGTTCAGACTCTGGAGAAGTCTTCACTTTATATAAGCAAAATATTATTTTAGAAGCATTTTTTTTTATAAAAGGAGAACATTTTGAAAAAAGGTTATTCTAAGTTAATTTTTTGCCGAAATATTGTATTTAAATAACTTTTTTTGTCACAAAATGTCCTTAAAATAATTTTATACATGTATTCTAATCTAAGTGACAGTAAATATCACGAAAATTATCCTTTTATGCACTTTTTTAAAATCATGGTACCGAACGTAGTCGGATACCTTAATGATCGTGAAAGTGATTTTCAAGAGATATTGAGAGATTCTTTTTTATGAAAACAAATTAAGAATTTATTCATCTCTCATGAGTTTTTTTTATCACGACTAAGGATTTAATGTTATAAAATATTTTTCTTTCTCTCTGAGGAGACAAGTTATACTCGTTATATTTTTCTCCTCTAAATTCTGTGCATATTTATAACCATTTTTAAGCATTGAATTTCATCCCTTAAATCTACTATGTCAGCGACTGTTCCTCAATGAAATGAGAGCATTGTTTCATGTCCTCGATTATTCAATTTTAGTTGTATTCTTACTTTTGAAAACAAATTTTTCAACAGATGTGCAAATCGTGATTAAATTTTTAGGCTACAGTTTTATCCAGCGACATATTTTCCGACAATGTAGGAATTTTCCCCAATGTTTTAGGTAATTTATTTGTCAGATCTGACAGAGTCAACCAGTGACGTACGCAAGAGTAGAGTTTGGGGAATCAAATCTCTCCCACAGACCAATAAATTTTTAATTTTTAGCATAAAGATTACATTTGGGTGTTTTTGTCTATATTTTTCTTTAAATACACAACTCCTTCCCATGAAAGTTGTCTGTGTATGCTACTAAATTTGACGATATCAACTAAATGTGGTAATGGTTAATTGTGTGGAGTATTCAGGGGCGCGAGTTCATACCCAACATTGTTTTTGTCGAGTCTTATGCTTAAGCTTATGTCTGAGTAGGATTGACGTATGCTAAATACAACCAACTCTTTTTCTTACACGGTAGATAAATTCCATAGAAAAGCGTGCAAAAAAATTGCGTGAAAAATACATGAGACTTATGGTAAATTTAAAGATATGTTCCACAATTTTAAAAAATCGTGTAAGACGAAAAATCTCTAAATATTTTCCCAAAAAACCATGCAAAAAAGTATGTTACAAATTTATAAAACAATAACAATCCATTTTTGTTAAAAAAATAAATAAATAAAACTTATTGTGTAGCGAAAATTTTGTCTATAAATACGTACAACATACAAAAATTCCAAATGAGATATTAGGAATAAAACTACAAACTATCAACTACTCAATGCTACTTGATAACAAGTGTTTATTTTACGAACTAAATCAAACATGCTATCATCAGCAGATGCGCCAGATATGTCCAGTAAAACTATCGTCTTTGATTCAAATGAAGAATTTCGTTCGTTATTTTCAGCCTCTGTTGGTTTTTTGTTGTTACAAAGTCTTATTAGTGGCTGTCTTTGTTTTTTTCAAGTTGCTTTTATATAATTCTTGACACACAAGATAACGTAAAAATTTTAGTACGTGCTCTATGTCAGGATCACGAGTTACAATACATTGTTCCATACTTACAGCAATTTTCGAGTCCTCGCGAATTAAATCAGCTGTTAATAGCTGAACTTCACCTTCGACTTCGCCAGTATCGACTTCTTCATTATCATTAACTTTCATAAACTCGTTCTCGTCGTCGACCTCATTCAAAGGGCACAAGCCCCCCAAATTTTTTTAAAATTCGTGCTCGAACAAAAAATTTGTCAAACTCGTGTAACGTGTTATTTCAAAATCGTGTAAAAAAGACATAGTTAAAAAGAGTTGGTTGTATATCGTCGAGTCCTCTCATTGGAGTGATATAGAATCTCAAAGAGTGGGATCTTAGCACAGATATTTCACACGTTATGAGACTGTGCCTGAGAATTATGAGGTCCGCCGCCAGTAGCCCCCTGTTGCTTCAGAATGTGACGTTACACACAAAAAAATTAACTAAATATTAGTTTAATAACTTGAAACATCAAACCAGCTTAATTAAAAAAAAACAGCTAACTTCATAACTTTGAATAGCGGTCCATTTAGGAAAGTCCCATTTTGTCTTCGGGGCATTTCAAAATGACAATATAATTTTTTGTATTACATACAAATTTGTACAGATTTCATAAACATATTATTTTCATATTTTCTCCATTAGCTGTGAATAATCAAGCATATATTTAATTTCTATTGGTTCATTTCATTTACATTTTTTAAGGTTTTCAACTTTTCAGTGATAATGTTAGACTCTTCTTACAATAGTAAGGGTTTGTTTAATAACAATAGGGCTGCAATTAATTATTTCGCTTGAAAATTCAGTTATTTTAAGGTATCCGAATGCGTTTGGAACCATGGTTTTTCAAAATCGTATAAATGGATAATATTTATGATATTTAGTGTCACTTAGATTAGAAAATGTGTATAAAATTGTTTCAAGAATAGTATTACAACAAAAAATTGTTTAAGTACAATAGTTTGACAAAAAATGAACATAGAATTACCCATTTTCAAAACATTCTCCTTTTGTGAAAAATGCTTCTATTATAATAATGTTTTCCCTGTATATAGCTCAGACCTCTGTACAGAGCCTCAATTAGAATTTCTGAAATATATAGCTTATAAATGGGTTTATACATGTTTTACGATAACAGAGGAGAGAAATTTTAAGAAAAAAAAGCTGATAATTATTTCAATGGGTTGTAACTCTGAAAATAATTTGAATTTTAAAAAAAAATATATATATAGTTCAGACTTTCTGGAGAAGTCTTAATACACAAAAGAGAAGTCTTTACATAATCACACAAAATATTATTACTTTAGAAGCATTTTTTTTTATAAAAAGAGAACATTTTGAAAAAGGTTATTTTAAGTTAATTTTTTGCCGAAATATTGTATTTAAATAATTGTTTTTTGCCAAAATGTCATTAAAACAATTTTATACATGTATTCTAAGCTAAGTGCCACTAAATATCAAGAAATTATCCATTTATGCGAATTTTTAAAATCACGGTTTCGAACGTAGTCGGATACTTTAAATACATTGTGTACTTTATTAATAGCTCGCATTGTACCTCGAATAAACGTATTGTTCTCCTATTATTGAGTTTCATTTAAAATATAAGCAATAAAATTGGGGTACAGCAGAAATTAAAATATGTATTTTTAACTGATTTACTTATTTAAAACATTGGAGATGAAATGTGAAATAAATTCCATTTTTACCAGTCCAATTAATGGGAAAGAATGCTTTGTTGTAATAAATTTATATTTTAAAACAATCCAAGAAATGTTCAAATACTAATACAGAGTTTTGTAATGTAGTTTAAATAACCTGACAGATTTTTAAGTATATCAATTGAATTTTATATCTAATTTTTAAAAAGTAATCTCGAAGCAATATATCTAATTGCAAAGGAGAGACTGAGAATATCCGAGAACATTAGAGCCCTAAAGCTTACTCATTTCTCTATATAGCGGAAGTGTAACAAATTGATTTTGTTTTAAATCACTTGTCAACCGCACTTCTCAGACATTGATCCCAGCAATTTTTAACAGAATTCCTTAAAGTTCAGGGGACTTTCCACAAATTGGTATTTAGTGAGAAGTGCAATACGTATTAAATTCAGAAGTATATTGAGGTATTGTGTTTTGAGAACGATATAAGCCTAGATAAAGTTTAATGAAAGGGCTTTTCGAAAAGTGAATTTGTTCCTCTCTATGATGCTAATTTTTTCTTTAAAACGAAAATGAAGAAATTGCGATAACTTTTTTTTGTGATTTAGTACAAACAATGAACATAAACGTAATGGTGAGAGATTTTATTACATTAATTCAAATTTTGGGATTGTTTAATAATATATCGAAATGTATAAAAAATATTATGAAGGAAAATTTAGTAATGTTATCGCCCTTTGAAATATATAAATAAGGTAAAAATTGCGGAGGAAAAACAGCAAAAATTACAAAATATTAAGCATAAATAAAGAAATCCGATCAAATTCTTTTTTTATTTCTAATAAAAGGGCGTACAAAATAAGAATTTTTATCTCTTGATGCAATTTTTTTTTTATTTTATACATGAGTTTTTTAATTTTCTGAAACGTTTCAAGGATCTTAAGAATTTTTAGAACTGCGACGAATGTTCGATAAGGCTCATTTATAATGAAATAAATTCCTCCCTCAGCGAAATTTCTTAAGAAATAACCATACATATTCCTCATTTTTTATTTAAAATTTTAAGGTATCCGATTACGTTCGAAACCGAGATTTGGCAAAAGCGTGTAAATAGATAATATTTAAGATATTTACTGACACTTAGATTAGAAAATGTATATAAAATTGTTTTAAGAATAGTATTTCAATAAAAAATTATTTAAGTACAATATTATGACAAAAAATGAACATAGAATGACCCATTTTCAAAATGTTCTCCTTTTGGGAAAAATGCTTCTATTATAATAATATTTTGCCTGTCTATAGCTCAGACCTCTTTACAGAGGCTCAACTAGAATTTTTGAAATATATAACAGAAGTGGGTTTATCCACGTTTTACGACAACAGAGGGAAGAACTTTTAAGAAAAAAAAACGCCGATAATTATTTCAATGGGTGGTAACTCTGAAAATAATGTGAATTTTTCAAAAATCACAGTTGAGCCTCTGTACAGAGGTCTGAGCTATACACAGGCAAAATATTATTATAATAGAAGCATTTTTTACAAAAGGAGAACATTTTGAAAAAAGGTTATTCCAAGTTATTTTTTTGCCGAAATATTGTATTTAAATATTTTTTTTGTCAAAATGTCTTTAAAAGAATTTTATACATGCATTCTATTCTACAAGTGACACTAAATATCATAAAAATAATCCATTTATGCCTTCTTTAAAATTTCGGTTCCGAACGTAGTCGGATACCTTAAGCAGCAAAAAGAATAAGTTTTTAAATTCTTTAAAAAATAATATCTTTTCCATAGAGATTATACTTAATAAAATTAATATATTTAATTTAGAGAATATTCATAACAGATACCATAATATATAAAATTATGTTATTTCATATTATGCTATGTTTTTAGAAAACATTTCTCTGTTACAATTTCAAAGATTTGAAACAACAAAATATTTATCATCATCTTTAATCGTAAGAGGCTGATGAAAATCTTACGGCATAATCCAGGTTGTCGCCAGCCATTACTCATATCCACACCAGCTCGTGAACATTCAAGAACGAATTCTCCCAATGACGTACATTCGCAATCTTCTGCAGATGATTTGCTACAGCAATCCATTTGACACTGTAGGTAATAAACGTCAACATCCAATACCTGATAAGAACAAAATTTAGTGTTAGCATTTAACTAAAGGAAATTTCTTACCTAACCTATATTCCTATTTTGCATGAGAAGATGAACATTCACAATTATTATATAATCTTAGAAAAAGGGGTGTTTAAAATAATTTAAATCCTGAAAGTTACAACATAAGATATAGTTATTTAAATTATTCTCATTAAGGTATCCGACTACGTTCGGCACCGTGATTTTGCAAAACCGCATAAATGGATAATTTTCATGATATTTAGTTTCACTTAGATTAGAATACATGTATAAAATTGTTTTAAGGACATTTTGACAAAAAAAATTATTTAAATACACTATTTCGGCTAAAAATTAACTTAGAGTAACCTTTATTCAAAATGTTCTCCTTTTGTGAAAAATGCTTCTATTATAATAATATTTTGCCGGTACATAGTTCAGACCTCTGTACAGAGGCTCAACTATGAGGTTTGAAAAATTCACATTATTTTCAAAGTTACAACCATTTGAAAAAATTATCGGCGTTTTTTTCTTAAAATTTCTCCCCTCTGTTGCCGTATGACATGGATAAACCCACTTCTAAGTTATATATTTCAAAAATTCTAGTTGAGCCTCTGTAGAGAGTTTTGAGCTATGTACAGGCAAAATATTATTATAGTAGAAGCATTTTTTACAAAAAGAGAATAATTTGAAAATGGGTTATTCTATGTTCATTTTTTGTCAAATTATTGTACTTAAATAAATTTTTATTGTAATACTATTCTTAACTCAATTTTATGAACATTTTCTAATCTAAATGACACTAAATATCATAAATTTTATCCATTTATAGGCTTTTGCAAAAACACAGTTCCGAACGTAGTCTGATACATTAAGAGGTCTCTGGGGTGTTAATTTCGTCTCGGAGGATGAAAATACAAACAAATTTCAAATAGGTATAATTCTTTGAAATTAAAATTAAATAATTCTAGTCTTTTGCACATCATTTATATAGGAATGTAGTTTCAAAAAAGTATAAAATGTCTATAATATAATGATCATTTTAAAAATTATAAGCATATGAATTTAAGAAACATTTCTGTATTAAATATTAAGTAAATTTTACGTTGTTCCAAGTTATTTCCTAAAATAGTAGCCTTTGATGTATAAAACTTTTTAGAATCATAAAATGCAACATTTTCTTTAAACCCTGCCTAATTTTAGTATTATATTTCTTTTCTATTTCAAAATATTTACAAAATATTGAAATTAAAAATTTTTTTTGAAATGTAATTTTTTTATTTTTTAAAAAATGTAATTTATTAATCTATTTATATAAAAATAGCTGCCTTGTAATAAAGATGCATTTTACTTTGTAAATAACCATATTGCTTGTAATTAGAGCTATAATTTTAGAAAATATGATGAGCAGTGTAAAAATTAATTAATAATTCTTACAGAAGTGTTTCCTATTTTCTTATGCTTATAATTTTTTAAATTATAATTATATTTTAAACATTTTACAATTTTTTGAAGCCTCATTCCTTTATAAATAATGCATAAAAGATTCGAATAATTTAATTTTAATTTCAAAGAATTATATCTATTTGAAAATTGTTTATATTTTCAGCCCCCGAAATGATGTTAACACACCTGAGACCCCAAGCAAAAATGTTAATGAAAATTCCTTTATAACTTATATAAAACGTGTGTGTTCAATAACTTCTAAATTCCTCAATTTAAGGGAGATTACAACACAATGAGAATAATATCTGCCATAGATCTAAGGATTAATTCTATTTATAGAGCCCGAATACATACAATAAACAAGTCGAATCGGTTATTAAATAGATATTAAAAATTATTCTTAATTATACGTTTCAGAATAGCAGTAATATTTTTAACGTTGTTCCTTCAAACACAGGCAGTGGCGTAACGAAGGATACTAGGGCCCCCCTGTAAAGTCAGGTTTTGGGCCCCAAGCTCAAATACGTACTTGGTGGTAGTGAGACTTTGCGCCTCCAAGAACACCTGGGCCCCCCGCAATGCGGGGGCGGGGGGGGGGGACGTTATGTCACTGACCACAGGTATGATAAAAAAAAATCCATGCCCTCCTGACGGGGTTTACTGTACTTATAGGAATGTAAGAAGCAAGTAGTGAGTAAGAAATTTATGTATGGAGCGAACAGGACTCATTTTGAAAATTTCTTTAACTGTGAATTAGAACTATGCATTAAAAATTTCTCCTAAAGAATTCAACATTTTTTAAATGTATGTTGATGTAAGCTAAAAAAGTTAACTGACAGGCATTAATATGTTCAACTCATTATGAATTATTGTAGTATAAATGACATTATGTGTCCTTTTTCCTTGATCCAATAATGATTAAATTTGAAAAAAAAAAGATTATTTGAATTCAAAGATGTTAAATAATGTATTCCAACATTATACTCTGTGACTGCGTTCACATCAGTGTGTTTACTAATCTACAAGTTAATTTTGAGCCCGTGTTTATGTATATGTATAATTATGCTAATGTGATAATTCTAAGTAATAATGATGTTTTTTATAATAATTACATTAATATTCCATATTATTTTTGGTTTAAATAGGACTTGAGAAAACTTGCTTGTATAAAAAGAAATAAATTAATTTTTGTAAAGCAGTTAATTAAAGTTAATTTTTAAAAGGTAATTGGTAATTAACCTTTAATTCTTGTGCTTTTATTTCTTTACACAACTTCTGTGGTGCAATCCAAAAGACCAATTGCTTAAAAGTTAGACAAAACAAATTCCAGTCATTAAGACTTCGCTAAGCTTTAAGTAAATTACATTACTGTTGTTGTTTATTATTGTTGATTGTTGTTGTTTATCACTGATTGTTGTTTTTGTTTGGTTGTTGATTGTTTGTTTGGTTGGTTGGTTGTTTATTGTTTGTTTGGTTGGTTGTTTATTGTTGTTTGGTTGTTGTTTATTATTGTTTATGATTATTGTTTATGATTATTGTTTATCATTATTGTTTATCATTATTGTTTATTATTGGTTGAGGTTGGTTTATTATTATTGTCATTATTATTTATTAATGTCATTAATTGTTTCTAAACACAACTAAGGCAAGTTAAAAAGTCATACTTTATTGCGATATTTCATATCAGAATTAAAAAATAATGTTGAAAATAGTTTTTATGCATGTAGGATGTAGGGTGTATTAGTCCACAGTTATATTCGTAATTACAATTTGGTACATGTGCTACTGTTTATTTTAATAAGTACTTAACAATTTCAGAATATCATAACATTAAGATATTTATTTTATTAAATAAACTTTTTCTTTCAAGAAGGCCATCCAGTTTCCTTTTATATTTGATTGAACGGTTCAAGCAGAATATATTATTAATGAAATAATTAAATTGATTTATTAGCACAACTAGGAATTCTCAGAAAGTGCGCCCTCAAACAAAAAAAAAAAAAATAACCATCTCCCAAATTAAAATCAAATACATTAATAGCAGATTCAATCTTCCAGTATAAATAATGATTATATTTTCTTAAATAGACAGCTCTTCATTCTCACCTTGCTACATTTTTCAAACTGGGCATCATAAAATGCTGCACAGGCCAAATTAGCTTTGTCAGATTCCATTCGTTTTTCCCTGGTTTCTGAACTACAAGGCTGCTTTTGCTCTTCTTCTTCGACACAAGCTGAAAAAAATGCGTTCATAATCAAAAAAAACCTTTTACACAATTCGTCATCGGTTAAATAGTCAAAAGTTGTAATAAATTTGATATATTGTAGCTTCTTATCAAGAAAATAGTTTAAAACTCATTTCAAGTATATGGGAATCGATTTTTGCGGGGGCGAAAATATGATTTATAAGAAAGAAGTGAAAAAATATAAATGAAAAATTCTAGATTAAGTAGAAGGGTGCCACTTTAAAAAAATGTTCGTTTTGTGGTAATTTTTTAAAAAAAGTGACAGCTATTGAAATAAATAAGGATGATAGGAAAACTCTCGGAGAGAAGTTAAAAGATTGCTCACATACGGTTTCTGCAAACGTTTAAATGTCAGTGGTTAGAGAAAAATAAATACAACCACAAGGAAAACATTGGTAAGAATTTGATGGGAGCATATGATGGTTAAAATGTTGTTTAAAATGATAAAATAAAGACATTGGAGAAAACTGAATGTGATGATAAAACGCCTTTTTCTTTTCAACTTGTTCCCTTTAAAGTGCACGTAATATTGCTTATATTTGAACATTTCAGATCATTTATTTTTCTAATACAAAAAATGATTTTTATTGAATTTATATAATTTTTTATATTATAGCAACTATGAGAAGTGACCCAAGTTATTTAAAATATTATAAGGCTACAACAAAGTTAGAGAAAGGCTTGATGTTAAACATGTGGCTATTTGATGGTTAAGACTTAAATTTATAAATTGCTTACTTATAGTTTTCATTCCCAAATATATATAAATATCGAGTCTACTATTTTCTTGTTTGCTGTGCTTTTTACATGATCTTAGAACATATATTTGGATAATTAATCAATTTTATAAGATTTGGTTAAATTTATAAAATTTATACTTCACGAGGTGTGTTTATGTGTGTTTCAGTTAAATTTATATTCAAAATGTACATTGATATAATTTAGGGTTTCTAGTTTTAAAAATGTTAGCTAACTTTTAGATTGTTTTCCTCATTTTGTAAATCTGGAAAATGAATCTCTATCTATCTATCTATATATATATATCCATATATTAAAAAGATGACACGAATGCAGTAAAAATGAATACTGAAACATTTGAAAAGAATTCTTGTGGTTTATCAATACTTCTTTAAAGGCAATGTTAAAAATCTTTTTTAACCCGGCACTTCTCGCGCAGGGTATGTCATACCCATCACCTAACTTTTTTTCAAGACACCATCTGACTTTAAGGTTGTATCCTTTGAGAAACCTTAGCTTGTATAGGTGAATTCTAAATATATATTTTTGGATACCGCCTCTTCGGATATGCGCGCATACCCTGCGCGTGAATCACCATTACAGTTCTAAATGCATGAGCACGCTTTAAAATCTTTTTTATGCAGTGGAACATTATTGCAGTTTTATTGAAGAAATGGGATATTTAAGAAATTTAATAGATACAGTATTTAATAAATATAGTACAACATTACTTTCGGAAGAAGATAGTCTCTTTGCAGGGATGACGAGGAAGAATCAAAAGATGAAGAGTATAATAACAAGTATGATCCCTCTACAGAAATCTATTCAGATAATTTAACTGAGGGAGCAATGATTGTCCTCGATAAAAGAGGATTACATCATATTTAATGGCTAGAAAATGTAATCGTTAACCCATGACAATATTTTTGTGTTGTTGAACGTTGCGACAATAAATGCGCAAATTATTTTGTTCAGTAGTTCAGAAACTACCAACTAAGCATCAAACCAGACGCTGATTTCCGAAGTGTTTTGGATTACAATTTACAGAAGAATGTAAAGAATGTAGAAACCAGCAAACTTCTACAAAATTCAAAAAAAATTCAGAAAAATGTTTATTATGATCCAGTGAAAGCGTTGCACTTACTCGCAACGAAGACTAAAGGAATGTATAAACAGTGTACTGAATACCCTAATGAAAAGAACAGAAAAACTAAGTTTACGAGTGAAATGTGCAATAAACATTGTATTTCCTACTTTTCTACATTTCTTAACTTTGTAAGCAAATTTTACAGTAAAAACAGAGTGTAAACACCCTGGGGTATGAGATCCCCAGAGCATGAAGTTCCGTTAGTTTTTTTCGCGCGTGGAGTACCGGATTAAAGATCTATTTTGGTACATTTTGTTAGTTATGTGAATATAATTCGATTCCAAATTTACAAGGTTATTGGAGTTGAATTTAGTAATTTTAAGGTATCCGACTACGTTCGAAACCGTGATTTTAAAAAGGCGCATAAATGGATACTTTTCATATTTAGTGTCTCTTATATTAGAATACATGTATAAAATTGTTTTAAGGAGATATATTTTGACAAAAAAAGTTATTTAAATACAATATTTTGGCTAAAAATTAAACTTAAAATAAACTTTTTTCAAAATGTTCTCCTTTCGTGAAAAATGGCTTCTATTATAATAATATTTTGCCTGTATATATATCTTAGACCTCTGTACAGAGAACTCAACTATGATTTTTTTTAAAAAATCACATTATTTTCAGAGTTACAATCATTTGAAATAATTATCGGCGTTTTTTTGTAAAAAATTTCTCCCCTCTGTTGTCGTAAAACACGGATAAACCCACTTCTAAGTTATATATTTCAAAAATTCCAGTTGAGCCTCTGTACAAAGGTCTGAGCTATATACAGGCAAAATATTATTATAATAGAAGCATTTTTCACAAAAGGAGAACATTTTGAAAAAAGTTTATTCTAAGTTAGTTTTTAGCCGAAATTTTGTACTTAAATAATTTTTTACTGTAATACTATTCTTAAAACAGTTTTATATACAATTTCTAATCTAAGTGACACTAAATATCATACATATTATCCATTTATACACTTTTGCAAAATCACGGTTCCGAATGTAGTCGGATACCTTAAGCCAACTATTAAGTATGCTGATATTTTTTACCTTCGAACTGGGGATTAAGAGACTCGACTGAATTTAATGTGTAGCTTCTTCCTTTATTCCTCACTATAATCATTGGTATAATCTAGATTAAAAAATTCGGATTCGACTTCTACATTATCATCTGTGATGATCGTGGCATTATTTATTCAGCTAAAACTAAAGTAATCATTGTGTACAATCACAAAAAGAACAAACTTAATAACCTTCACAATTTTTATTGAACTTAGACAAACAAATATGATTCTTATAGAGAAAAGAAAATAAATTATAATTTTAATTGATTAATTAATCTAATTAACTGCTAAAACAAATTTCTCATTTCGCGGATGCCATTTTTTTCAAAATCCTTTGTTGCATGAATTTCGTTATCAAATTTCTTCAAGTATTGTTCAAAAGTTTCTGAGTTATAGGAGTTTAATGGATATTGGAATTTTTTAAATGATTATTTCAAGAATTTAACAATAAACATACTGCTCAACAATTTTGTGCAATGGGCTTAATTTATGAAGTCACATGATAAAAACAAACATGTGTTTTCCATTGAATTCAAAACAAACATTAAACTAATTGTACTTGTTCAATTTGTAAAACTCAGATAAAATTTCAAATTTCATATTTGGGTAAAGATGTTTAAACGTTAGGGAAAAAAATTTCTACAAAAAGATTTTATTAAATTAAAAAAAGCCGTATTTAATGCTTATATTTTTTAATAAAATGCATTTTGTATACATATGTACTTTTTAAGAGAAAGTTTCTGCAAAGAGCAAAACTTGGCAACACCGGAGCGCGTGAACTGATTAGTTGGAAACACAAGATAGTTTTTATCGTGTGACTATGACGTCACATGAGTTTTTAAATTGATTGGCTAGAATCACGTGGCTTTTGCTATCATGTGACTATGACGTCACATGAATTAACCTCATTGATGGATAATAACTACTTGATTCTAAAAATAGAAAAAAGAGGAAAAAAAATTGCTTTATGAATAAAATAACCATCAAAATTTGTGGTTAAAAATGGAAATGTAATGTACCCAGCTTTTTTTTATGGTTTTATACTTGAATTCATGAACCTTCTAAATAAAAAAAAAACATGCAACGCCTTTCAATTGTTTAGGAAATATTATATGGTCCTAAATATAAAAACTTGTGAACCTTGTTGGATATCATTTCATGGTTTGATATTATGCAAAGATTCTTGAAAAGTTAACGAAGGCTTATAGTTATAGTCCATTAACAATTACCATCGGGAAAAAAAACGAGAAAAAATTTTAAATCACGTAACCCTTTATTTCTTTTGTAAAAATGACATTTTAATAAACTTACTTCCATGAGGATGTTCAACTTTCCAGCTAGAAGTGAAGGTAAATATATCAGGTGTTGGGCCTTTGAGCGACAAGAAGAGAGGATCAAACACTCCGTCATAATTTCCACACATTCCTGTCGTTTGACCTTTAAGGTAACTCTCGGCAACAATCAGTACGGTATTCTGTAATACGTTGGAACAAAGTGTAAACACAAAGGATGCACATTATTCCTTCATTTTGATTTGAAAAACTTAAATGACAACTATTTTAAGATGTGAACTAATTACTAAATAAAAGAATCAAGATACAATTTTAAATGAGAAGCTCAGCAAGGATTATTATGGAATTTATTTCACTTAGAACTTGTGAAAGGCTGCTACCTCCAAATCGATCTATGTGTATTTCGAAGATGTTGGAAGGATTATTATGCGTCACATTCTTTGCTCTCTACAAATGCATATGCTTTCAGAATTATTAGTCGGAATAATCTGCTGTCATTTCTGAGGAATAGTCGATCAAATTGCTCATCTGCCGAATTCTTGTGTTTCCACTGAAAACGCGAGAGCTGCGGTAGCCCAGTAGTCAAGATATCGGATCATGGCAGGTATGTCTTGAATTCTAGCCCAGTATCACTAAAGACCTTCCGTGTAGGGCAGCGATGCGCGTTATATCTGTCGAGAGCTGAAACGTACTCCCGTTGGTGTGGTAGTTAGGAGAGAGGGGTGCCAGCTCCGGTGTTGTCCACGTCACTTGACCATGGTTCAAAACTACGTGGTCCGTCGCCAAAAGCCCTCGTGTAGCTGAACAGTGCGACGTTAATATTCACTCACTCACTCCACTGAAAACGCCATCGAGTAGGAGAAATTATCATACACACCCCATATTAACCCTCTGACCGGAACATCAATTTTTTTGCCGCACTGATAAACATCCGTCTGACAGACGGGTACGTACATTTTTTTTAAATTTTATTACCTTAAGGACTGTTTTAAATGTCATTATAGCTCATGAAATTGAGTATGGCTCAAATAAGATTGTGTGGGGTTAAATCAAGCACAACATATCTTTATCACAAGAATTGTGACTACATTTTTTATAGAAATTGATTAAAAATTATTTATATTCATGCAAAAGTAATTAAAAATAATAATACCTAACATGAAAAAACTATAGGAATATCGGTCGGATAGACGGTGATAGATAAGAATAATCGCACATAGCGTAAGTTGAAAAAAATCGCCATGTACCACCACGTGATCCTCTCACTGGGTAGAGTCCAACTGAAGATGGCAAGGTAGCCCAACCCCAAAAATCCCACCAAAGCGTTATCTACAGGCATCAAAGCAAATCATCGCCGTCTGAGTGACGGATGCTCCAGTCAGAAGGTTAATATATCATTGTTGTGCTATATTACTTTTATATCAATCATGTTCATGGTAAAATGGTTGTGCAACTGTCCATTGCACTTATCTTGCTATTTCTTTCATTACCTGTTATCTGTCTTTTCTCACCTATAAGAAAATATACCGGTTATCCTCCGCAGTGCTTGCTCATTGACGACGACCACTACTGAATTCTTGTTTCACTGAGTCACTACTTATAATTTTGGCACACATGACGATTGTTGGCACTGGATTTCGTGGTTCTGAATCACGGGCAAGTGACAAATCAAGTAACAGACGACATCAGAACTCACACGCTGATCTATCCAAACTTTTGCCAGGACAATGGGAAGACTTTGAGACTAAGCAAATGTAATATCAAATCCTCTTTGGTACGGTGAATTGAACATTCGAGTAGTTGTATCAGTAATCTGAAATGCTCTCCGAATTAGGAGCAATGTGGTAGGAAATCCCAAATTCCTAAACCTTATTTTTCGAATTTCGTCCTCCTTTCATCTTTCCGATGATTCGACCTCGGATGAATTCATTATGATGTTGCGTATAGAGGTGCGTTCCCCAATCTTTTTCCTCCCGTTGGTGTGGTGTGGTGTGGTAGTTAGGAGAGGTGGGTGCCAGCTCAGGTGTCGTCCACGTCACTTGACCATGGTTCAAAATTACGTGGTCCGTCGCCGAAAGCAATCGTGTAGCTAAACAGTGCGACGTTAATATTCAATCCCCAATCTTTTTATCGTCGCAAACTGGTGAAAGTTTGATCACGGCCCACTGAGGGAGGAAGGTTGATTGTTTATATTTTAGATTGTTTTGGTTTAATTTTAATTGTATTTAAGTACTTCAGAACAAAATAGTTGCATAAAAAATTAAATATAAAGTGATTTAACACGGAACGTTGAACAAACCCATGATAAATACTTCCCAGGAAATAAAATGTAAATAATTTAATGTTCCATAGGCGGCTCGGTACTATTTGATCCACGGTCCGGGGTTTGGGTACCACTGGTCTACAATATTGGTTGTTGGACAAAGCATACAGAGGCAGCAACTCGGGGGTGCGGGGGCATTTAAATTAATGTTTTCCATGTATCAGTTTTCACAAAAATGGTGCATGCGCCGGCAGTGTTCTTAATATCTTTCGTATACTCGCCTAACTGATCGGGATGTATATATATGCATGCCCTACCATACTTTATTCTAGTAAGTTTCCAGATTGATTTTCTGTTCTTACAAACGCGTTCCACCGTTATTCTAATTTGTCTGCTTCGTTCTTAATGTTTGAGAGTCGATGTAAATTTTATTCATCAAAAGAATTATAATTTATTAAATTATATTATCGGAAAACACTATTGTTCTCATGCAAAATTTCAACTTTTGACATTATTTCAAACATTGCTCACACCATAATATCATTGCCAATGTCTTGTATCCAGGCAACTCTTCATCCAGGTGCCACATTTTCCACGTGGATAGGTATCGTGGATAGCCGAGTGGTATAGGTATCAGCTCGTGGCTTGCCTTGTTACGAGTTCAAGCCCAGTACCACTAAAGACCCGCTGTGTAGGGCAGTAATGCACGTTAAATCTTTCGAGAGCTGAAACGTCCTCCCGTTGGTGTGGTGTGGTAGTTAGGAGAGAGGGGTGCCAGCTCAGGTGTCGTCCACGTCACTTGACCATAGTTCAAAATTAAGTGGTTAGCTAAAAGCCCTCGTGTAGCTGAACAGTGCGACGTTAATATTCAATCAAGCCACATTTTCTACTGGAAATTGGAGGATTTGTGCTCGCCTGTCAATGTCATTAATCAGAAAATGAAATTATTCATACTATTTTCCATGGTTCGAAGTCAATTTTTCATGAGTAATTTTAGAAGCTCTGCTGGCGCGATACCATATCATTAACGCAGAGATGTGATTCTGACTCCGATTGCGTAGTCTCATATGAAGCAGTATGTGCAAAACTGTATGGTGAGTCTTACTGTCTGGGTCACCTACTTTGTAGTTGCTGGTGATATCTAAGAGCTACAAAGGATGAAATCTCCATGTAGAAAACAATAAGTTACAGTTTCTGCCCTCTTTCTGGAATCAATTAGCCGCTACCACCAACCCGGTAGCCGGCGAATTTGTCGTTTCACTATCTATACATCACTTTTAATAAGTACATGAAAAAAGCCCACGAAGTTGACAGTTTCTGAAATCGATGCTTCGAGCCATGACCATTTGGTTATCGAAATCTGCTAAATACACAGATTTTTACATAATGCTACTTTACACTCTACGTGAAAAAAGCAGCTTACTCCAGAATCAGTCGCGTGGGGCTTATTGCTCTAAGTGAGGGATGATAGTAATGTATTAGCTCTTAAGAATTCACCTGACTTAAGGTATCCGACTACGTTCGGAACCGTGATTTTGCAAAAGCGTGTAAATGGATAATATTTATGATATTTAGTATCACTTAGATTAGAATATGTATATGAAATTGTTTTAAGAATAGTATTACAATAAAAAATAATTTAAGTACAATATTTTGTACAAAAAATGAACATAGAATGATCCATTTTCAAAATATTCTTTTGTGAAAAATGCTTCTATTATAATACTATTTTGCCTGTATATAGCTCAGACCTCTCTACAGAGGCTCAACTAGAATTTTTGAAATATATAGCCTAGAAGTGGGTTTATCCATGTTTTACGACAACAAAGGGAAGAAATTTTAAGGAAAAAAAAAACGCCGATCATTATTTTAATGGGTTGTAAGTCTGAAAATAATGTGAATTTTTTAAAAATCATAGTTGAGCCTTTGTACAGAGGTCTGAGCTATATACAGGCAAAATATTATTATAATAGAAGCATTTTTCACAAAAGAAGAACATTTTGGAAAAAGATTTTTCTAAGTTAATTTTTTGCCGAAATATTGTATTTAATTAATTTTTTTTGTCAAAATGTTCTAAAATAATTTTATTCGTGTATTCTAATTTAAGTGACACTAAATATAAGGAAAACTAACCATTTATGCGCTTTTTTAAAATCACGGATCCCCGAACGTAGTCTTATACCTTAAGACATTTTACTGGGAGAATATTTTGTCTGATTGCAGTCATTGAAATGATGAGATCTCTTGGTATTTTAAAAATCACATTTTATTGACGATCCCAGATATAAAACGACATCACGATTCTGTGATAGGTAAGACTACGTGGATGATGCAATACTGCACATCCTAATTTTTAACAACGCTAATGTTGCAGTATTTTTAGGAGATGAAGCTGTGGTTAACAGTACGTTTTCCGTTAGGCGGGTAAACTAAAAATTAAATATCACTCAGAAGTCTTGGTGGGCTCAAGACCATTATGTGTATGTGTGAATTAAATAAAATCCCTCGTGAGAAAATTTAAGAAGTGAATTATAACATGTATATACTATATATATACCGTATTGTATGTACTGCAAATAAAAAATACAATCTGAATTTTGAAATTACTTTTTGACTTAAACGAATGTAATTATTTATTATATACTATACTTTTGTTAATTTTTCTAGGAGTGAGGCGGATAGACTTTAGTATTACAGTTATTAAATCAAGTACTAGTAGTTCAATGGTATTATTCGCTGTGCCTAATAATTTTAAAGGATATTCCACATAAACTGAAATGAAAAGAAACGGACAAAAAATATCTCGTGTAACTATTGATGACTTTTCTGCAATCAACAGCAGAAGGTAATGTATTTGAAATACGAATGCAAGAAACTATGTAAAAAAAAGAATAGGGAGGTAATTGAAATGAAGAAAATCGTCACTGAATTATTTATTTAATAGGATGGAATGCTATTACATGTGGAAAACTATAATGTGTTTTTGAAACAAAGCTATGAATACAAGTGGTAATTTCCGTTTCCTGGTTGTAATCTGCATTAAAAAAATGAAAGAAAGAAAACCTAGCAAATTAGCTGATTTTTTTATGTGCGCGTTGCAAATGTAAAATCAATGATAAACATATTTGTCAGAGATCGCCTTTACGATCACCGAAATTTAATGAGAATTTGTACTAAGCCTTTCGTATCTTTTAGGGGAAAAAAAAAGAGGATAAGATTTAAAGGGGATGCTTTTCAAAAGATAAGTGTTAGAAATAGCCATTGTGTGTAATCAAATTATTTTTATATTACAATAACTTTTATTCATACATGTTTAACTTTTAAAAAGTCTGAACTTTTGTGATTGCTTTTACATTTGTAAACTTCTGTGGGATATGTTTTGTCCTTTATATCGAAGAAATATATTTATAAGTAATTTAAGAAAATGGGAAAAGTTTTGAAAACCGAAGAGAGCGCCTCTTACAATTGAAAGATAAAAAAAAATTAAAAAAAAAGGGCATGGGATTAAATGACGGTTTTTTCTCTTTCAAACTATAATTTTGATAAGATTTTTTTTAATCCATTTCTTAAAAATTAAAGTAACTGAATTATAAATAATAGATTTCAAATGTGAAGAGGTCTAAATTAATTTAGAATTTAAGAACTCTGAAATTCTTTGAATTCACTTGAAGCTGAATTATAATTATAGCTGAACTGATTTCAAAGAAGCTTTCGCGATATAGTTTGAAAATTTATATATTTTCTTTCGATGTTATCTTATTTAAGACAAAAATATTTATCTTTCTTTTATCTATATTCCTCTAATAATTAAATATATTAGACATAGAAAATGCCCTATCAATCACATATTGAAAGTTATTAAAAATGAAAGCTGTAAAAACATAAAAATATTTTATAACACTTCTGATTTTGTGTGAAGGAAGGATAATAAGTATATAACTTTGTAATAAGCCCTTATAAAGAAAAAATTTACAAAAACATGAGATGAAAATTTTTCACAGCAAAAGAAATTTCTAAAAGCAACACAAAAGCAAATTGATTGACCGGCTAGACGAAGTCTTTAATATCGTACACTCGAAGGAATTCAAAATAAACCAATGAGATACATAGAGGTCCTATTTAAAGAACCCAATTAACAATGGATGATTAACAATGACTTAGATCCATTGGAACAAGCTTAAAATTTAATTTATTCGCTGAAAAAGGCTGTCAGAGTAGTTTGCACCTGCCTTCTACGCTGAAAGATCAGATAGCTTTCAGGGACTGACTGCTATGATACCACAGGTGCCAGCTAATGTTTTGTCTGTGACTTTGCCTTTATATTCAGTTTTGAATAAAATTGTACCAACGTTAGAGCGATAGTGAAAACCAATAATTCACACGCACCCATTTTAGCTAATGTTTATGCAATTTCATTGCATACAAGTTCAACATGAAAACATATCCAATATAGAAGTATGTAATTTATGGGTCAAAAAGAAAAACATTTTAATATTTAAAATAGCCAGTACCGTATTGATCATCCATGTGCGTTAATCATACAAGGAGGAATAGAGTTTCGGGTTTCAAATAAAATGCAGACATTTCATTTTTGTTTTCAGGGAATAAAAGAACAGAATTAAGGCTTACATCCATTGCGAGTTATTCACTTCAAAAACTGATCGACAATAGGGATTCCTTCTATGGATCTTAAAGACATAATTTCCCCATATATAATTACAAGACCTTTTTATGGATAATTTTCTCTAGATGATGTATTTTCTGTATTATTATACAGTATTGTAAATAAACTTAATGATATGATAAATAAAATAAATAATAAAAGAAAGAAATGCAAAAGAAACCAATTATGCTTATTATTCGATAGGTATTAGAAATATTGCTCTAAAAGTATTCACAAAATTTTATGATTTTATGTAGTCTTAATAAATAACTTTCATCTATATATACAGCTGTTACTTTTTCTAGATTTAGAATAGATTTTAAAATAATTTTAGTTAAGTTTCCTATTTTGCCCTAAATTTGATAATTAAATAATAGTTGCGTAAATTAAAAAGAGAAATTCCACTGAAGCAGCCAATTATATGTATCCGAAGCATTTTTAGAATGGAATCTCTCTTTTTTAAATACATTTTACGGTATTTATGGTTTCAAATTATTCATTGTTATTAAATAAAGAAATAAAAATTATATAAATGTTTTTTGAATATGTGCTTATTACCCGTAATACATGAAATGAATTACTTTAATACAAGCGCCATATTTTATTACAGATAATATTGGGAAATCTCTATAATTATTTCATTCATCGTTGGATGAAACACAGTGACATTTTCTCTGATAATAATTGGGAAATTACTGTGATTATCTGATGCCCCTTCACTTTAATTATTACGGTCTATTTTCTCTAACGATAATATTCCCATTGCCGAAATTGCCGCACAGTACCATGTTATTATTTTTTCTTCAAAAGACGTTATAGTTGCGGTAATTTATGTTTAATGTTCTCAACTTTTTTTGATTATACACAGAAACTAATTTAATCCTTTGTACTTCCGTTGACTAATTCTGATGACGGAATATAAGCTTGAGAAACTTTTTTTTAGGAGATTAAAGAAAATTGCAGTAGCTCTCTCACTTTGTTGATGAAATTTTATTTTATTT
This sequence comes from Trichonephila inaurata madagascariensis, assembly GCA_019973955.1. Lineage (NCBI taxonomy): Eukaryota > Metazoa > Arthropoda > Arachnida > Araneae > Nephilidae > Trichonephila > Trichonephila inaurata. The sequence goes on along the minus strand of BMAV01009619.1, from coordinate 50,968 downwards.
TATGTAAGATGAGATACGCAAAGTGATTTTCTGACAGAAGACGAAGTGCGTCTTCCAAAAACGCAAATAATGCAGGTGCATTTCATTGTTGGGCTTAAATGGAACAACACAAAATGAAACATTGATTACAAAATTTTTTTTTTGTGTGAAATTTTATACAGCAACTGAGTTACTTTATTTAAACTCGCACTTTTTCTAAAAAAAAGGTGGATTTTTAAAATTAGGTTTGTTTTTGTTTTTTTTTTTTTTTTTTTTTTTTTGATACTTTTATTTTAAATGGTGTTTTTTTTTCAATTAAATATTTCTTTTTTCAGTTTTGTACATTTTCTGAACTTTTCTTTTAGGTGCATTCCTTCTTTAATTAAGTGTAATGTTCAATATCATTCAAAATGTTGATATTTTGGGATTCGAATACCTCTTCTTAATGATGGTGAAAATAGAAATATTATTTATGATAATTTTAAAGGAAAATATTTATGAATTACTTGTTTGTACCTGGTATAAAGGAATTTTGAAATGGAAGTGTAAGCGAAAATAAACTAAATTCATTTTCAAAACTAAATGCATGATGCAATCTGATTATATTTTGTTACATTTTGCTGTTAATATAATTTTGAAATGATTTATTTTGATGACTTAGAAAGTAAGAAATTGCAAAATTCAAATTACCTGTATTTTCACTGTACGAAAAAGAAACTAAATTTAGTGCCTGCGCGTATACGTAATAGATATTTATATTATCTGTTATAAATATAGTTAATACGATTTTCACTTCTTTTTGTTAACTGATTATAAATAAAAAAAATTAGCCCATTATTCACAGGCAAGTAAGATGTATACAAATCGTTAGATGATTTTAAATAATGCATGTTTCCATCTCTAAATAACTTTAATTAAATGTACACCTAATTATCTTACACAGTTTCAAATGAGGCTAGGGAGGGTTTATTAACCTCGCACTCTAAAGCAACTTGAAGGATATTGGCGACGAAAAATCGAAATTTTATCGTCATTACACTGTCAAGTATTGTAACGGGTCTATCCGCGAGCCTGTTACTAATCCTCTTGAATTAAATTTATTTCTTTTTAATTATTGTTCTATTGAAAACTTTCTTCCGAAGAAGAAAACTCGATTTATTCAAATGAAGGGTTCTATTTAAGCATTGACTTTTAGGTACGCAAAAGTGGAGAGTAGTTGAGAGCTAGTTGAGAGTTAGTCGACGAGTAATTTCTGAATGATCAAATATTGCTAATTGACGATTTAGTCAAGAGATATAGATTAATAATAACGACCGGAGGTCGTACAACTAAGATCGTAATTACAGTGAATTAGACCGTAGACATCCAAACTGTTCCCAGAGTAAGTGAATTAAATTATACTCAAATATTAAGTATCTTTTTTGCCATGTAGTTGCTCCTATACTTAGTAGTGGTGTGCATTTCCTACCCTGGGTTGTTAATTTAAACCAGCGATTCTCAAAGTGGTCCATGTAGACCCCCAGGGGTCTATGACGACCTTCAAGGGGTCCACGTCAGCGAAAAAAAATTGGGGGGTTCATCAGGTGTAAATGGGGGTCTATTATGGTGGCTCTCATTTAAACCAAATCATGATTTTAAAGTTTAAAACAAAATTTAGTCAAGTGGAGAACAGATTTTATCTATTTAATAGGTTTATTCTAATTTTAATAAGGTTAATTTACAGTTACAAGATGACAGCATACATTTTATTAAACAAGGACCATGTCCCCAATTTGGCTTTAAAAAGACATACCTGTTATTTATCACGAAACATGGGATATCGTGAGAAAATTTTTAATTACTCTTTCTAATGAGGAGGAGTTTCAGCATGGTTGCCAATCTCTAAAACAGAAAAAGGAGGGGGGGGGAGATAAGGTCTGAATAGTACTAACTGAGGAGATTTAGGGTAAAACCTGACACGATTGATTCCAAATGTTGAAAATTTTTTTATTGAAGCACCAGATTTATTCCTCCCTTTAAAAGCATTTGTTTGTTGCTCAGTTATTTTATGTATTAATTTAATTAACATGTTCTTAAGTGTTAGAGATAATACTTCACTTCAGGTACAAATTTAAATCGTTTAAAGTAAGATCTATACCAGCTGTCAAAAAGACATTTAATTTGGTAAATTTTTAAAAATTCGATATTAAGCAAGCAGGGGTCTACTCCAAAACGAAAAACATGGCAGGGGGTCTATGAGACAAAGAAATTTGAAAACCTCTGATTTAAACGATAAAACAATAAATCTTAATTAGTACTGGCTATGGCTTCTAACCCCCAAACACCAATAAACTTCATCACGTTTATTACAGTGTAAGGACGATATATAAACTGGCACCCCATTCTCCAAACTTCCATACTACACTAACGCAACAACGGTGAATCTCAATATATTTTACGAGCATCAGACCCTGTACACGATGAGTCTTCAGTGTCCCCATGAGTCAAATTTACGATTCGACAGGAATAATTCTGGACATGTTTACAAATACGAACCCTCAGCAATTGCTGCCATTGGCTCTTACTGGAACCAGTTTTTTTTAAAATAACCTTCGAAACTGTGTAGTGGTTGTGGAGCCTATTGGTCATAATCGCGAACTCTTGATCAGCGTGCAATGAATTCAAGCTCTAATGCCATTGGAGTTCCTTGCCATTGAAGAACCGCTTTGTATAGGGATTAATGCATGTTAAATCTGTCGTGACTCAAAGTTTTCATGTTGACATGGTGAGGAAGTTGGGAGAGTGGAAAGCCTGCCCAGAGGTCAATAAATACTTACTCAATTGAAGCTGTGTAAAACAAAATGGGTGTACATTTAATTAAAATTATTTAGTGATAGAAGTATACATTAGAAAAATAAGTAATAGTAATGTATAATGTATGTCTTCTGTAATGTATTTGTATACATATTGTTTGCTAGTAAATAAAGTTCTTATTTTTTTTTTCTTATAGAAAGAAAACAGAAATAAATGAAAATAATAATAATATTTCTTAATAGTGAACTTCTATCTTTTTCCTGAGGTTTGTCATTTAGTTTCTTTTGTTAGTCAATGTCCCGCGTCTTTGAAATATATCTGTAGTTTAAGGTATCCGACTACGTTCGGAACCGTGATTTTGCAAAAGGGCATAAATGGATAATTTTCATGATATTTAGTGTCACTTAGATTAGAATACATGTATAAAATTGTTTTAAGGATATTTTGACAAAAAATTATTTAAATACAATATTTTGGTAAAAAATTAGCTTAAAATAATCTTTTTTCAAAATGTTTTCCTTTTGTGAAAAATGCTTCAATTATAAAAACATTTTGACTGTATTCAGCTCAGTCCTCTGTACAGAGGCTCAACTAGAAATTTTGAAATATATAACTTAGAAGTGGGTTTATTCATATTTTACGACAACAGAGGGGAGCAATTTTATGAAAAAAATGCTAATAATTATTTCAATTCGTGTTAACTCTGAAAATAATGGGAATTTTTCAAATATTCTAGTTCACCCTCTGTAAAGAGGTCTGAGCTATATACAGGTAAAATATTATAATAGAAGAATTTTTCACAAAAGGAGAACATTTTGAAGAAAAGATTATTCTCAGTTAATTTTTTGCCAAAATATTGTATTCAAATAATTTTTTTGTCAAAATGTCCTTAAAACAATTTTATGCATGTATTCTAATCTGAGTGACACTAAATATCATGAAAATTATCCATTTAGGCGCTTTTTAAAATCACGATTCCGAACGTAGTCGGATACCTTAATTCATCATTCCAAAACATATTGACCCTCAGGATAGATAAAAAAACATTTCTGATATTAAAAGAAGTAAACATTAAATTACATGCTAAGATTTGTTTATGTATTACATTAGTTTTTTTATACCAGAATCTCGACTGTGCAACACAAATTTAAGATTTTCAAAAACAACTTCTTTAGGTTTAGATTTTCTTTCACATTTTAAGAGAAAACAAAAAAATTCGTTGTTGACGACGAAGGAAAAATGTTGATTTTGGCCGAAAGCAAGAAATTCTGTCAAATTATCAATGCGAAAGTTTTATTTTTCCCCTTTTTTAGACGTTAACACACTCAAGAAAAAAAAATGTTCTTGGAGCAGGAGTTTTTTTAAATGACACATTTTAAGTACAAATTTCTTTTCTGAATTACTTTTGAAAAAGAAAAGATAATGTTTCTTGAAGAAAGAATTGTTGTTTTATACTAAAACGAAAACAAGTAATCTAAAGAAATGCTACAAAAAAGGTATATATTTTATCAATACCTACCTATTTAAAAAAAAAAATTCAAAATTGAAATGGAATCCTTTTGTTTTAAAATAAAAAAGATATCTCCTTACTGAAATTAAAATAGTTTTTCTTATGTATAAAAAGTAATTCAGATTAATTAAGAATAATTTCTTTTAAAGGATCGAAACAATGCCCTAGCCTTGAGTAGTCTCTTTCCTATATGTTTGTATACACACACATATGTATATGTATACATACATATATATACTGCTGACCACCGTAAATGCAACACCCTGAAGGAAGCATGCAAATAACATGAAACTTACAACATGCATTAGCGGAGGTGAGATATGCAAATTTATAGAATTTCAGCACATGCACTCATCACGCGCGCCTGTGGCGCTGCCTCAAACGCTATTTAAGGCTTGGAGATTACGACGATTTCAAGTTAGGGAATTGTGCTTTTTTCAAAAAACGATCAGTTATGACTCGTAGAAAATAGCGATCAGCTTTTGATTAAGTATCTGAGTTCGACAGAGGAAGGATAGTGGCCTACCGAGATTGTGGATTATCTTTCAGGGTAATCGGTAGTCGTGTTGGACGAAACCAAACTACTGTAATGCGGATATGTGACCATTGGATGCAGGAGGGTACGACGGACAGACGTGATCGATCCCATCCACCTCAGTGCACCACTTCACGTGAGGACAGGCAAATTGTGTGCAGGGCAGTGACGGATCGCTCAGTCACATCACGAACCATAGCACAGTACATTGAGTCTGTAACGCATCATTCAGTGTCTGCGCGTACCATTCGACGCCGTTTACAGCAGACTGGTCTATCCGCAAGACATCCATTGCTTGGCCTACCCTTCACGCAGAACAATCGACGTCTCCGCCGCCAATGGTGCGATGAAAGAAGGATGTGGGTGGCAGAATGGAATGAAGTTGTCTTTACTGACGAGTCACACATCTGTCTTCAATACCCCGATGGTCGGATTCGAGTCTGGAGAGACCGTGGAGAGAGGATGCTGAACAGCTGCGTTATGAACCGCCTCACTGGTCCTGCACCGGGTATTATGGTATGGGGCGGTATTGGATATCACTCTCGCACTCCTCTAGTACGCATTGCCGTTACATCTCCGAGGTGTTGGAGCCAGTTGTTTTTCCTTACCTTCAGGGCTTGGCCACAGCTATATATCAACAGGATAATGCGTGACCACACATGGCACGCTTTTTCCAAATATTCTTCGTCAATCACCAGATCGAATTGCTTCCCTGGCCGGCTCTCTCTCCGAATCTGTCGCCGATAGAAAACATTTGGTCCATGGTTGCTCAACGATTGACCCAGATTACACCGCCACCTGCCACACCAGATCAACTTTTCCAACGTTTGGAAGCTGCTTGGTCTGCTGTTCCCCAAGAACACATCCAAAGTCTCTTTGAATCAATGCCGAGGCGTGTGGCAGCGGTGATCTCCAACAATGGCGGCTACTCTGGCTACTGATTCTGGCAGGAACCACACTTTACAGAAGTCTATAAATTTAATCATTTGATACTTGTTTAGCATGTTATCTATAAAATAAATTTTGTTGTGCTATCTCTTGTCTTTCTTGGTATTGCATTTACGGTGGCCAGCAGTGTATATTTAAAAATATATGGATTAAATTTTATTTTAATATTAATAATTTGTTATTAATTAATATATTGTTGTAAATATTTATATTTACATGTATGATCTAATTTTATTTATTTACATATTC
>BMAV01009619.1:23375-44944 GCA_019973955.1 Trichonephila inaurata madagascariensis | reverse complement strand
AACGTATACCCCGCGTTAAGCGGGGTCTCACTGTATTTACATTTGAGGCCGAAGACAGAAGAAAATAATAATTTGTTCAAAAAAGTCTAATAAAATCTTAGATAGTACAAATACAATATCACAAGCCGAAGTTATCTTGATGTAGAAGGTTGCTTGATTGATTGATTATTAACGTCGCACTGTTTAGCTACACGAAGGCTTTTGGCGACGGACCACGTAATTTTGAACCATAGTCAAGTGAAGTGGACGACACCTGAGCTGGCACCCCCCTCTCTCAACTACCACACCACACCTGAGCTGGCACCTCCCTCTCTCAACTACCACACCACACCAACGGGAGGACGTTTCAGCTCTCGACAGATTTAACGTGCATCGCTGCCCTACACGGTGGTTCTTTAATGGTACTGGGCTCGAATTCGTGACAAGGCAAGCCACGGTCCGATACCTATACCACTCGGCTTGTAGAAGGTTGCATATTGAAGGTTGAAGGTAATAACAAAGTAGTCTACCTGCTCAAAAAGATTTTTCTTTCGCAAAATGTCCTTGTAGCATGCTAATAAATATTTTTTTTTATTGCTTGTTTTGTTGAAAAAATACGCTCATTATTAGAGTCCATATTTTCTAAAATTTGTAGCCCTTTTTTTAATTAAATTAAGGTCATCTGTTCAATTCCCAACCGCCATTCGATCTTCTGACTGAACTGGGTCTAAAGATTCAAGCTCTTCAATGTCTTGCTCTTACTCATACATTTCTATGAGCTCATCAACTGTCAGCTCCTGATTGTGGGAATCCAGCAGTTATTGAAGATCACTATCCACTTCTAAATTTACTTTCCTAGCAAGATAGAAAACTTCAATTCCATTGCCAATGTCACCAATGTTTCCCCTCCTCAAACAAAAGACGAGTTGTGGAGATTTGAATACCGCATAAATCAAAACTCGTGTTTGTCGGGTAGTGTAAGTCAAGGTATTACTATAATTTAAAACAAGTAATATAAAAAAAAAAATTTAAGTCACATTTCCTACTTAGATCAACAAAGAAAAATTTTATTTCAGCTACTTTTTATTAAATAGTTACAATTAATATAAAAATGTATATACATAGGATAGAATAACAACACTCAGTGGTAATTAGTTTTTTTTAATTATCATTCAAGTATCGTATTGTCCTTTTAATTTCAGTCCAACTGAATGCTTTAACACGTGAGAAAAAAATCTTTTCAAGTTTTGACACAAGTCGCCAAAAGGGTTGCTAAGTCGCCAACGTGGCTGTATTTTTAATTCTTTAAATAATTTGTTTTAATCCATTAATTTTTATTAATTATAATTAAATTATTGTATTGTCATCCAAAATGAGCCTGTATATAAAATTTCAGCTCAATTCGGCGCTTTAAAGTGTATTTTATGAACGATTGAAAATTCCACCAAGATAAATAAATAAATATACAAATATATAAATAAATATATAGACAGTGCAAGCTAATAGTAGGAATTGAAAAAGGTCTCTAAATGTTTCAATAATATTTTTTCCCAATATGCTAAATTCATGACGTCAAAACCACATGATAAATGCAATTACGTGTTTCCAGCCATTCAGTTTATAAATTCATGTGACGCTATAATCATACGATAAATGTAATTATGAGTTTGTCTACTTTTGATTTTTGCAGAATCTTTCTTTTTAAAAATACATATTAGTTAATAATAGTAAAAAAAATAGGTAAACAAAATGCACTTGATTTATAAAAGTCAAATAATACAAGAAATTTTTATTTTAAAAACTTTTAAAGATTTTCAATACATGAACATATTTACTTAATTACCAAATTTGAAAATGTAGTTGGATTTTAAGTCTAAGGTCATCTTCGAATTCTATGTAAAACATGTGATTACACTTATCATGTGACCATCATGAATTTAGTAAATTGACTAAATGATTTTAAAGTCAATGGTTTTAAGAGAGAGAGTAAAAACTGATTCGCTTAAAAAATTGTTTAATGAACTAAATTTTCATTTAAATAAAAAGAAATAAATTCATTTTTTTGAAAAAAAAAATTCTCCGTTTTGAAATTTGCCTGCACATTTACATCAATGCGTGACTTACAGACGTACTTCGTTCAATTATATTAAATTTTTCCAATTTATTTTTGTTTATCTTTCAGCCAGTGAATTAGAATTTATATTGTAGATTGTGTTGTGTGTGTGAACATGGTTAAAAGGGTCTTGATTTCCACTTCCATAAGAAAAGAATCCATTTCGTTATAAACGAGAAGAACTCAATTTTAACAGTCATTTGTAGAATCTATAACCTTGTGATTTGACATTATTTTCTTGCAGATTTGTTGAGAAAAGTTAATAGATTGCATTTTAGAGGTTAGGAGAACCATTTCACAAGTACAGAGTGTCTACTTACTAAATCAAAATGTTATTCCATCTTTATGATAAGTGAGATAGTACACAAGTTGGATTCCGTGTGATAGTGAGTGGTCAATGCAGAGGAGAAAAAACTGAAGAATGAATTAAATGAAGTCGAGAAATGCATAAATGAAAAAAAAAAAAATGAAACTTTACTTTTGTTTGTTTATCATGGAGATAACAGAAAGAATAATAATACAAGAAATCTAAAGGCATTAAATTGCACAAAATATTTTACAAAAGCGAAATTTTTTTGGCCTTGAACAATTTTAACATTAACTTGGTAAATGGCTTCAAAGTAACGTATTTGTTACACAATGACTTTTCTTTAACTTATTTTCTATTTTTTTATCAATCAATGAGTCACTATTCTAATTTTGCTGCTATTTGTCTGTCTCCCTTCTTCAAAGAATTGATAAACTTCTAATTAATTTGTGAATTAATTTCAACCCAACGTTATTACAACAATTACTAAAGTTATTTATGTTTGGCAAGCCATTAATTATTTCGACATGGCCTTCCTATCGAAACGAATTGATTAATTTCGATGATTCTTCACCATTTGTTCCTGGTAATATGCGGTCCTTTTATAATTCCTGAAAGTTTTCCGCAACACGTAGTGTTGAAATAAAGACCATATTGAAGTTAGTTTTTATTCAAGTTTCAGCGCAGGAGTGCTGTCCGAAGAATAGTGGTTTTGTCTGATGAATATTTGCAAATTTGGGGTGAGTTAATACTGATCTGAATTGTTATATATTCCCACACGATATGGGCTAATATGGATTAAACTATGGTAACTAGGTCTTATGTGTTCTGCTAATTAACTTTTCGAACATGTGTAGTAACCACCAAACAAAGCAAGGAATACTAATTGAATCTTATGTTCAGGGATTTTAATATAATAACCATTAACTATATATTCTCATACTAAATTAATAGTATTTTTAGAAATCTTTCAACTCAAGGTGACTGCCTACCTTCGGGCCCAATCTTTTTTTTATAAAAACAAATTTTGAAACAAATTGAGTGTTTTTAAGAAGAAAAAAAAAATATGTAAATACATAAAATATTTTAAATAAATATTGTACTTTTTGAAAAATTGGTTGTTTTCAAGGAAGTTTTACCAAATTTTCACTAAAACGGGTAACACTGTATAAAAATTTCTAATACAATTATAATTTTCTTTATACACAACATACATAATACGGTGCTCTTCAAATGAACCAAAATCTAAAAGAAATATTTAAATATAAAAAAATTACAGACAATTATACGTAATGATACGAAAATTTTGATATTTTTTAAGTTTTTTCTTTATAAAAACTACCCTAAATGAAAAAAATATTTAACCTACAACAAAACTTATGGCCCACTTTATGAAATATAGTATAATAAACATTCCCACAACATTTCAAAACGTTATCTGGTTTGGTTCTTAAGATATCATGTATCTGGTAAGGCGTTACTTTCAAAAACATAATTTTGAGAAAAACTCATTTAAAGTTTTATCTTACTGCCCTTTTGCATAGTGATGTTTTTTAAAATCACTATAACTTTATTTCTATTTCGTGTAAAGGAAAAAGAAAAATTGTTTTGGAAAGAATAATGTTCAAACTATAAGATTTTGAAATAAAAAAAATGCCTTATGTAGACGAAAAACATTTTCAAGGTAGGCAGTCACCTCAAATCATCTTAGACTCACGAAATTTTTATTAGGATGATTCAAAGTGAAGTATATAATTTAAGTATATTTTGTTGTCTGTACACTTGAAACATATATATAAAATCCAAGTATATGTATATACTTGTTACTTAAGCCCCCCAATTATTATTTATAATTCCAAAGAGAAGTGATAATGCAGTATTGATTAAGCTAAATTAAACTACGTGCGGAGCGCGAGCATATCGAAAATTCGAAAACAAAAGATTATTTTAAAAGATTATTAATTTACTGAGGGGAAGCAAAACTAAATAAAATTTGGACTATGAAAAATACAGAATACTTATCCTATTATATAAAAGCAACTTAAAATACTTGTTAAGTAAAAACATATACGAAATTTAATACTTATATTGATAATTTGTACGGTTTATAATTAATGTCGTATTGTAGTTTTAGCGTCGAAGTACACTGTTATTGCATTCAATTCATTATCATTGTATGAGAGGGGGCGGGGGCGCAATGGAAATCATGATTGAGGATCGCGTCGCCAACAGTGAAAGTTTAAGAATAAGAAGCTCTGGACTATGTCCAAAAAATATATTTTTTATGAATCACGAAAATTTTATTTAAAGTTCCTATATACTCTTGCAGCGTCAAAGGTTGACAATATATGAAATAAAATATGCTGAAAATTAATTGAATTTAGAGGTTAAAATAATTATTTTCTCGTCTTGCACTATTCTTAGAAGCTCTCATACAATATTCATATCCATTTAAAAGGAGATCTGATATTTTTTAAAAACAGAAATGTTCAAAATAGCTTACTGATTATTTGTGCTTATAATTTTATTTTTGGTACATTATTTACGGAATAAATCGCATGCTATTAAATATTGTAATTATTTTAAAGAAAAATGTCATTGTTGTGTTTATTTATTATAAAAAAAAAATCAGAATTAATATTTTTATCCATAAATAGTATCTAATTAGCGTAAATATAAAGGATACCAGTATTCTTTTCATGGATATATTTAACGTCTCGAAGTAAATTTTGATGAATCAGTAAAAAGCATATATTCATGTGATAGTTTGTTATGTTACGTTATGCATTGGAATAATCAAGGGTGAGAAAACTTAAACATACCGAGTAACATAAAAATGAAAGAATATAATTCTTTCACTCGATAAAAATAAAAAGAAAAGAGAGAAAAGAAATATTATTCATAAAAATAAAAGAATATAATTGAATCAAAGATGTGCTTGTACAATTAAAGTTACACGAAATGAGAAATTGCAGCTTAATTTTACAGAAATAGTGTCGTTTCACTGTTTGTAACATAAATTTCGACTATATTAAAAGACAATTGTCTTATAAGATAAATGGAATTATCTGCTTATCGCTTTTTGACTTGATAATAAAACAGTATGGTACTAAATTGGATGAAATAAAATACAGTACAATCGACAAGATGTACGTATATAATTTATTCCATAAATTTGTATTTGTATTTGCATCTCTTTAATTTTTCTTTACGTTTTTATAAGTTTCCCATTTTTTTTAATTCAATGTTCCGTTTAAGTTTTCCTTTTCATCTATTCTGCTAACGAAAAATTTTAAGGACTAAGATACGGCAAATGAGTTAAAATTAATCATATACATGAATGATACAGAATCATTTAAATATTCGTGTAACAATGTTTTCATTACTTAATTAAATAAGGTAATGAATCTCAAGGACAATTATGGCATCTTTAGGACCACACAACCTTTTTTTTTATTATGCTTGGATATTCTTGACAAAAATGTATTCTTATAAAAGTTAGAAAGATTACTTTCATTGCGAAATTATTCCTATAAAACAATGTCCTAAGCATTTACATGAAAATTCTACAGACAACTAAGCCACCCTGACAGTATAGGGGTTACAGACCCCTGACCATTCCCCAGAGTGTTATCCCTCAAAATTGGGAAATAACGGAGCCCAAACGTATTGTCAGCTGCATGGTGCCCAAACCTGCAGCTAACGTTTAATGAAAAACTAGCCCTTTGCCATGATGAATTTTGTGGGTCTACAACTACAGACAACTAAGGTTAACTAAGTTAATTTATCCCAAACTTGAGTTTGAAATTATATATAACTTTTTAAACGACAAATGCAGATGCTATCCGATTGTGATCTCTGTGAGAAATAATACTTGAAAGACGATTAGAATAGCTACTGCATAATTTATTTTATACTATATTTAATTTTAATTTCATATTTAAGTTTTAGTACCTACTAGGAACGTCAACAGTATGAGGATTTCAATAAAGTCACTGAAATATGTATCTCCTATCAAAAAATTGAAAAAGAAAATTTGATCGTTACAACAAATGTTCTTAGTGTACATTCATATTCCTATTATGCATTATCTCCCTCTCTATATATATTAAGAAATTAAAAATAATTAATGTATCCGACTACATTCGGAACAGTGATTTTAAAAAAGCGCATAAATGGATCATTTTCATGATATTTAGTGTCTCTTAGATAAGAATACACGTATAAAATTGTTTTAAGGATATTTGACAAAAAAAATTAATTAAATACAATATTTCGGCAAAAAATTAACTTAGAAAAATCTTTTTTCAAAATGTTCTTCTTTTTGAAAAATCCTTCTATTGTAATAATATTTTTACTGTATAAAGCTCAAACCTCTGTACAGAAGCTCAACTATGATTTTTGAAAAAGTCACATTATTTTCAGAGTTAAATAATGAAATAATTATCGGTGTTTTTTCTTAAAATTTCTTCTCTCTGTTGACGCAAAACATGGATAAACCCACTTGTAAGTTATATACTTCAAAAATTCTAGTTGAGCCTCCTTACAACGGTCTGAGCTATATACAGGCAAAATATTATTATAATAGAAGCATTTTTCACAAAAGGAGAATATTTTGAAAATGAGCCATTCTATGTTAATTTTTTGTCAAAATATTGTACTTAAATAATTGTTTATTGTAATACGATTCTTAAAACAATTTTATATACATTTTCTAATCTAAGTGACAATAAATATCATAAATATTATCCTTTTATACGCTTTTGCAAAATCACGGTTCCGAACGTAGTCGGATACCTTAAGGCATTTTTATTTATGAAAGAAATTTCTTATGGGTAAACTAATTAATTAATACAAAGGAACAGTTTATTTTTACCATAAAATTCTGCGTATAATGCGCACCTATACTTTCAAGCTGCAATTTTTAATTTTTAGGTATATTTGTCGTATAACGCGCACCTTTTTTTTTATGAAGGAACCTGATACGTACGTGTGCAATGCTCTTATGTTTTGAAGTCAAATGTTCGAAATATTATTGCAAGCTTCAGGAAAAATAGTGTATTTTTGGAATTACGACCCTTTAATTTCGTGAGAAATGCTGTTTCTTTTAAAACAACGGTATTTTGATATATGTAGAAGTCTTAAAATTTTCTATGCTCATCTTTATTTTTAAATCTCTCATTTTTATACCCGACGTATAACGCGCACCCGTAAATCTCAATCTTATTTTTTGTATTAAAAGTGCGCATTATACGCCGGATTTTACTGTAAGTAAATTAAAATTAATTAGAGTACAAAATTAAAAAAGTAACTAAACTGATAAAAAAATTCAAAAAAAAAAACAAACAAAAAAAACAAAGAAAATATTGAGTAAATAAAAATAACAATATGAAAAAAGAATAAGGAATAAATAAATATAAATAAATTGTTTCATAATAACCTACTATAAATTATACCATTATTTCACTGAAAATAAAATTCATTACTAAAATAACGTATTTTTACAACTGTGATGGGTTTTCAATATCTTATGCACAAATCTAAGCTTTACTACATTGAACAATAGAAAGAAAATCATATAAGACGGCTTAGATGCTGGATATTCTAATATTTATTTATGATTAAGTAAACATCAGGAATAAGCTTATGGTCAGGGAGTAAATTATGGAGGAAGTTTGAGAATAAATGAATGAAAGTACATAACAAAAGAAATAGAAGCTACTTAGAAACAGCAAAAAACAAATAAACATTATCCCAACTTAGAAGCTGCTTAAGGAGCATCAACACAACAAATTTGAGAACGTTGAACTTACTGGTGGCATTATTTATTGCATTATTGAAACATTAAAGTTATATACAAATAATACATAAATAGAAAGCCTGACATAAAATATAATGATATATAACTTTCAAGAGTAATACAGCATAGTTCTTTAGAAATGTTCTTATTCGGGTAATTAAGTGCTTTGAAGAATTCTTCAGACAACGGAAGAAGAAACATGGGCATTTTTTTCTTTTAATTTTGGAAAAAAAAATGTCTTCTTAAACTTACTGCTCTCATTTCGTTAAGTACAGGATCGTGTTTTTATTCCACAAGGGTAAGTTTTAATAGTTCTAATAAAGGCTCTTCAGACCATAAATACAAAAAAATGTCCTTCATTTTTCACTCTTCGTCGCTTTTTTACAGAAAAGTTATGAAGAGTTCAACAACTTGAGATATCTTAAAGCCCCATAGAAATAAAAGCATTGAAAGAAAACACGGTTTAATGACTTAACTGCTATTGTAGAATATATAAGGGTTTTCATGAAAAAAACAAACAAGTTCCGGATATTTGAAATGGCTGTAATTGAGTAGTATTTGCTTGATTTTTCCTTGACTTTTTTGTACTCAAAGAGTACACAAAAATGATATGAATTGCGTTGTTATATTTTTCTCATCCCATTTTAGTTATCTGTTTAAGTATGGTATTCTAATTATACGAAGTAAGATTTAAAAGTCCTCGGACCGAGTCTATAACTTAAGGTATCCGACTACGTTCGGAACATTGATTTCGCAAAAGAGTATAAATGGATAATATTTATTCTATTTAGTGTCATTTAGATTAGAAAATTTAAATAAAATTGTTTTAAGAATAGTATTACAATAAAAAATTATTTAAGTACAATATTTTGGCAAAAAATGAACATAGAATGAACCATTTTCAAAATATTCTCCTTTTGTGAAAAATGCTTCTATTATAATAATAGTTTGCCTGCATATAGATCAGATCTCTGTACAGAGGCTCAACTAGAATGTTTGAAATACATAGCATAGAAGTGGGTTTATCCATGTTTCACGACAACAAAGGGGTGAAATTTAAAAAAAAAAAAAAAAAAGCCGATAATTATTTTAATTGGTTGTAACTCTGAAATGTATGTGAATTTATCAAAAATTATAATTGAGCCTCTGTACAGAGGTCTGAGCTATATATAGGCAAAATATTTCTATAATAGAAGCATTTTTCACATAAGGAGAACATTTTGAAAAAAGATTATTCTAAGTTAATTTTTTGCCGACATATTGTATTTAATTTTTTTTGTCAAAATGTCCTCAAAACAATTTTATACATGTATTCTAATCTAAGTGACACTAAATATTATGAAAATTATCCATTTATGTGCTTTTTTTAAAATCACGGTTCCGAACGTAGTCGGATATCTTAAAAAAATATTACCAATTAAATTACTGTGAAACATATCCTCCTTCGAAATAAGACCCTAGATCAGGGGTGTGGCGAATCTTTATGGATCAACTTGCCATTTCTTCCTTAAAAAATGTTTATTGTAGTATAGAGGTACCTGTCAAATAATTTTGACTTGTGATAATTGGAAAAATAATAAAACTAAAGACTAACAACTCAAAATTCATTATTTGCTACGAAAAAATACATTTTGCACCTTATAGTAGTAAATATTTTAGTTATACGTGCAACTCAAATTAAAATAACATTAGTGTGATTTCTATTGCTGCTGATTATATGGAAAATAACTTATTAGGATAGTAATACAGCGTTTCTCAAACTGTGGGGCGTGCCCCCCTTGGAGAGCGCGAGCATATTGAAAAGTCGAAAACAAGAGAATTAAAAAAAATCGTTAATTTACTGAAAGAACACAAACAAAATACATTCTGACAAAATCAAAAATAAAATGCACATTTACACTGATATGCTACATGTATAAATGTACCAGTCTACACAATGTATTTGATAATTAATTTAACAATATTACGATACGAACAAGTTTAATAATTACAAGTGACCCCATGGGATTGTCATATATAACATTATATACTAAAGTTTTAACATTTATCTTGATAATTTTTGTACGGCTATTAATTAATCCTTTAACTGCACATTAAAAGTTTTGCGATTTGCTTCCCAATGCCAACAGTTTTTCACGTAGGCGCGCTAATGTGATGTATTGGGGGTGGGAAGGAATAAAGAAGCAAATAATCTGAAATAAGTAAATCCTTCGCAAACATTGTCCAGGTTCTTTTATTGCATTTCAAAGCGTTCGAAATAATTTTTTTGGATAGCACTGCACAGAAAAGATCGTACTTCGTAAAAACGTATATATACGTCCGGGGAAATAAACGTTTTGACTGGACGAGACGTTTATATGCGCTGGTGGCTCTTAAGAGGTTAAAGTAATATCGTCGGTCTAGCATCAAAGTATAGTATTTTTGAATTCAACACATTGTTATTGTATGGGGGGGGGGGGGCCCCTAAAATTATGATTAAATATTGGGTCGCGAATAGTGAAACTTTGAGAAGCACTGTTGTAAGATGTTACTTTTAGCAGAATACATGCTGAATCGGAGTCATCAGTCAAAGAGTTCCTAAGCGAGTTTTTATGCTATTCATCTCTGAAATAAGGACTCGCAGGCATGGGTAGATGAAAATATGGTTAAAATAGATGACTCAGCTTCTTCAATCGAATTCCATGATTCCGAAATTTCATTATTAATATTTTTACTGATATTGCTTGTTAATCTTTCTGATTCAATCAATTCCAACTTTCTCCTTTTTTTCAACAAATTTTTGAATCCATATTAAACTAGACTGGAAATTTATCAGCTCCATTTCAAAATTTTCAATTTCCAACCAACCGAATTGGGACAAATTCAGTTTATTAAATGAAATCACATCACAGGGTGCATAAAAAAATTTGAAAATTTCCTGTAATTCCTTGAACTAAGAAAATCTCGCTGAAAACTACAACCAATTACTCGAGTTTGTTCGTAATACTTCATACTGAACATTGTTATTTTTAATTAAAATGCAAACCTTCTTGATCGATGGCATGCCCAAAACATTGTGTCGCGTGCCATGAATGGCACGCGTGCCAGTGGCTCGCCATCCCTGCCCTAGAGCAACAACACACTTTAGCCATCACTTGTAAAGGTCATGGAAACATTTTTGGAATCCATTTTTAGCCATGTCCTCAAATTCAGACTGCGATGCATTTTTAACTTCATCTGCACATTGAAATCAACGACCGTGTAAGTGACGTACTAGTTCAGGAAATAGGCTGAGGTCATAGTGTGAGGTGGCCGCGGTAGCCGAGTGGTATAGGTATCGGACTGTGGCTTGCCTTGTCACGCATTCGAGAACAGTACCACTAAAGACCCGCCGTGTAGGGCAGCGATGCATGTTAAATCTGACGAGAGCTGAAACGTCCTCCCGTTGGTGTGGTGTGGTAGTTAGGAGAGGGGGTGCCAGCTCAGGTATCATCCACGTCACTTGACTATGGTTCAAAATTACTTGGTCTGTTGCCGAAAGTCCTCGTGTAGCTGGACAGTGCGACGTAAATATTCAATCAATCAATCATAGAGTGTGAGATCAGGAGAGTAAGGAGGTTGTGGCAAAATTGTTTTCTTTTTCTCTAGAAAATAAATGACGAGGAGGAATCGGCGTGCTGGAGCGTTGTCATGCAAAAGCGCCCTTGAATGATCAGCCCACAATCTCAGTCTCCTTTTTCTGATAGACTTAAGTAAGCGACTCAGGATGTTTACATATATATTTCTTTGTTGACGGAGCGTCCTTGATGGATAAATTCTAGATGCGCAATGCCCTGGATATAGAACACCTCTAGCATGACCTTCTTAGTGTGATCTTGGCGGAATTTCTGCTTGAGTGGAAATTGTTGTGATTTCAACTTTCTCGCTGCCCGCTTGGATTGAAAGTCGCATAAAAACACCGTTTCTCGTTTCCAGTAACAATTCTGCTAAGCAGGAAACGAATCTTTGTCAACAGGTGGGATTTAGTCTCCCGCCATTTCCTTTCGAATTGCCTTTTAGTCTTCGTTTAATGTACGGGGAACGATTTGTTCACATACACTATGCATGTTAAGATCTTTAGTAAATGTCCATCGCCATGTGGCCGAGGATATCCCAACTGATTCTGCTTATTTGCACTATTGTTTGAAGCATGTTCTTAGGATCCACCGCCGTTTTACATGTTTTCAGCCGTGCGTGAAGCCTGTGGACGTTCAGAGCGTTTGTCGCCTTTGTCACTTTCCCTGCCTTCTCTGAAACGTCGGTGCTACCCAAAAGCTTGTGTTGCAATAATGCATTACTATCTTATACATTCTTCAACATTTTGCAAGTCTCCGTATCACTCTTTTCCAAGCCAACACAAAATTTGATGATAATTCTCTGCTCAACAAACAATTTCTTTCAATCACTGTCTACTCAATGCATCCACCTACAAAATACGACGACCACGTGATTTGGGACAAATTTTTTTTAGAAAAGGTAGAAACGCAGTAACACAGAAAAGTTATCGTAGTACTGTAAAGGTTTCACGTTGCAAGTTCAGTTCGGGAATTTTGAATCCTATCTCATATATAAATAAATATGTACATATGTAGTATTTTTAAGTAAATAATGTTATAAAATAACAAATATTTTTACTAGTGTAATATTTACATTCAAATGGTATTTTTGTGATATAATCAGAGTATAATTATATAGAATTCAGGTAATTATCCACAATTTAAGGAAAATACTAACACTGTATAACTGTTAATCCATATTTCACCAATGAAAATTTTGTATCATAATTTCAGTCTCAATAATTTGCATTCTTCACTTCTTTTTCGAGTTAAAGTGTTGTTTTCATTTACATATCAAAAAGTAAACCGCAAGTATAATTTTAAAGAAGAATTCACAATGAAGTAATGAGTACTGTGATGGGGTGCACTAGGAAATTTACTAAAGAGGGGGTTGGGATGCATAGCTTATCTTTTTCGATTTCAGGTTGAAAAATATTGTATTTACCAAGAGAGAGAGAGAAAGCGAGTATATACTTAATTAAATATCTTAAATAGATCATATATATATATATAATGTAATAATTCCCTCTAGCATACTTTTAATTAACTTTTTAATAATATTTAAAACAAGCTTTGATTCTTAGGTTCAAAACTAACTCCCTAATCTTAATCGTAATTGACTAACTTATTACATCAGAAATCCCTTTCCCGCCCATTTTAACCAATCAGAGCTCTTGTTAAAAAATAGTCACTCTGTCCTCACTGCCGGGTATATAAAGCGAAAATCTCTGCTTGCTTTCCCCATGTAATCGTCGACGTTTACTTTTGTCTTCGCCTCGACGTGAAAATGTAGAAATAGATGTAGCTCTTTTTTATCCTTTGTGTGTATTTGCGTATCTGCTAATTGTGAAGTCGTAACGCCTTTATTGTTTCATGTGAAAATAAAGAAGAGTAAAATGAAATCAGAAATATATATATATTTCAACACTTGTATTACTTTGTAAACCTGAAAAAAAATTTAAGATAATTTTCTATTTAAATTAAAGTTACTATAGAATGAATTACCAATTGAATTGCTAAGGCGTTTGTATAAAGTTCTCTAGTAAAAATTTTAATTGAAACCAATACTCAGTACACCAATACATACTATGGGATCACACACAGATTTGATACTATTTTATAAGAGTCAATGTTTTAGGTTATTTTTCAATTCCAATTTGATTTCTTTTAAATTTTGTTACAACCTTGTTTACGATTTCATACACAATAGGAGTTCTCTTGCATATCGAAAAATCTAATATTTTTTTATGGGAAATACGGATAGCATCGCCTCTTTGTCTTCATTATTTCCCAAATGAAGATAATGATAATTAAGAGATTCCCCATTAATAACATTACAATAATTGTAAATTAACAAATGTTATAGAAATAGTTAAAGCTACTGTACGATACATAGCTACAGTTTAAACCCTACTATTTAAAATTAAACAAAATAATTACTTTCGAAAGTCAATACACACACACAATCCGACTTTTTATTATAAATACACTGAAGTGCCACTGAATTAGGGATAGCAAGGGCTATGCTACTTGTGAAGCGCTGTGCATCATTTATGCGCAAGTGAGGGCTCAGTGGTAAATACATATATAGAGCTTACTGTGGTTGTTCTGAATTAGTTGTTGGAATTGCCAGTACGGGTAAAATGCCCGATTTAGAGACTTTCAAACGCGGAGACAAATTGTAGGTGCGCAACGCATGGGCCATTCCAATTCCGAAATTGTCAGACAGCTAGGATTTTCCAGGTCGACAGTATCAAGATTATACCAAGATTACATGGATGGTGGACAAAAAAACTGGCGATCGGGAAAACTGTAAAGAACAATTAGCCTTGACAGTGCGTGGGGAGAGACGGTTCAGACGTATTGTACGTAGCAAGCGAAGTCAATCAAATTGCCCCCCAGTTGAGTGACGGTGCCAGTTGTATAGCCAGTAAACAGACTGTACAACGCTCACTTCACCGTATGAGTTTTGGGAGCCGTTGACCTACGAGAATACCATAGCTCAATGCTTGCCATCGGGCTGCACGTCTTGCCTGGACAAGAGAGCACAGAGACTAGATGATAGAGGACTGGAAACGAGTAGCATGGAGTGATAAGTCTCAATTTCGACTACCTAACACCAAGGGGAGGCTGAGAATATGGCGTCAGGCTCAAAGCCATAAATCCTGCATGCATGGTTGGAACTGTACAAGGGCATGGTGGCTCAATCAAAGTCTGGGGTGTTTCTTCATGGCACTGTTTGGGATCTTTGGTGCGTGTACCAACCTCCCTCAAGGAATTTGGTACGTAGAGTTTCTGGGTGATCATCTCCCGTTTATGCTACTCTTTTATCCTCACGGTAATTTAGTTTTCCAGCAAGACAACTGTACCTCTAACGTCCTCGTTGGCAATTGGCTGATTGGAAGAGCATTCCTTTGATTTTTCTATCATAAATTGGCCACCTAGAAGCCCAGACGTAAATCCTATTGAGAATCTTTGGCATGTTTTGGAACAATGCGTGAAAGGCCAACATATAGCAACCAAAGAACCTTAACTAAATTATGGTCAGTTTTAGCCAATATTTGGAAAGTAATTCCCGTGGAACATTTCAAGAAACTTGTTGAATCTACCTTATCATGTGGCAGACGTTATCAAGGCCAGAGGAAGCCCAACTCTTTATTAGGTAGGTATTCCTAATTAAGTGGCACTTCAGTGTAGAATAATTTTTAAATACCATATATACACACGATGCATTTGTTATTCACGATATATATGCTTATACTCACTATTTCGTTCATTACTTCTCTACCGTCTTCATCTAATAACTTAAAACTCTCATCAATTTCTTCTTCAGTCCCGTCTTCCTTTCCTGGAGGTAAATTTACATCAAAATCCTCTTGTCCCTGTCTGCGCCTGTTGTCTTGAATGTTCAAAGAATTTCCTTCGGGACGTTTTTGTGCCTCTTCATACGTTTGTTGTACTTTGTGATGAGGTTTCTCAGTAATTTGTTTTCCTAAATTTAAATGATCATCATCTTCATCGTCATCTATTGATTGTTGTCCACCAAACTCATGTCCAATTTGCTGTTGTCCACCAAACTCATGTCCAATTTGCTGTTGTCCACCAAAGTCATAATCAACTTGTTGCTGTCCAATGTAACCATAATCATTATTCGTTTGATCTTGTCCTTCATTGCTTCGATAACCTCTATAAAAAGACAAACATAATTTAAACAAATGCAACAAAGCTTAATAAAGTGAATTAAATATTAGTAAGAAATATTTCAGAGGCTAGAATACTCTGAGCAAAAATATGATCCTTGTTATTTTAAATGGAAAGTAAGAACGAAAATTAATTCTTTAGAATAGTATATGAAATAACTCTTAATTACTTAATCGAAATAATATATATCAAGAAGAATTATTATTTCCATACTTCTTCACATTTAAGGTATCCGACTAGGTTCGGAGACCCATTTATCAAAAATTGATTTTCAGAATAATTTTATTGTTTTTAAGTACATAAATAGGCTTAAAAAGTCATAATTATTAAATAAATAAAATGTATTACTGTTGAATGTTTTTGGAAAAAAAAATATTTTTATGAAATTTTAGTAAAAATTTTCAAAGTTAAGAAAAACGCCATAAATAAAAATAAATTGCACATAATGCAATTTTAATTTCATTAATATATGTGATCCATATGAAGTGTCACATACCGCATGATAAAAAATATCTTAAGAAATAAAGATTTTATAAGCATTTAAATTTGATGTTATCGATTTTTCGTCATAATTAATGTCTATTATAAGCTAAAATTAGTTGTAAAATATGATGAAATGCAACAGTCTTACAACCTGGGGCTTGTTATACTCTGAAGGGCTCATAACATATATGTTAAAAATTTCATTGCATTTAATTAGATTGTTTTGGAGATAACCCGTTTTTTTTCTTGCACAAATTATGGTAAACATTTCATTCAAAAAACGCATTAAAAATATCCTTTTCAATTAAATAAAGTAAATGCTATAAAAATAAATTAAAAAACACTTTATTTTTATGTATTAGTCCTTTCTCAATAATGATATTTATCTCTTTCTACTAACGCCCTAACAATACTAAATATCTAACACCTAAAAAGCAGCTTTTCAACCTAGTTGGATACCTTAACTACATAATTTTTGAAAACCATTCCTTTGTAAAAACTGATCCCGAAAAGCATATATTTGTTCCGTAATTTTTGGACCAAAATTATTTTAGAAGATTGTGAAAGCGATTCAGATTGAAATTAGTTTTGCAGTTTGTCAATAATCCTCTAAAATATTGTTACACAGGATGATTTTTTAAAACGGGTACTATTTAGAACCATCTCTAGCTCGATCTAATATAAGGAAGGGCACCAAATTTGATATGGAGGTGAATAATGATAAAAATTAGGATTACCGTATACAAAAAAACTTAACTCTAAAAATTTGCCGATGGGGCTATTTATCGTGCTGTACAAGACATAAACGGTAGAAAAAATGATAACACATCTAAAATAACTGTGTGAAAAATGTTGTTTTATTCACCACTCTTCTCCAGCGAGGAACTTGACTACACTCAATAAGACTATGTTTTCAGACTTCCTTCTTCACCGTGCACAATGTCTGCACAATATTTCCTATAGCTTTGCGTAACATATCACAAAGAATATTCCTCACTATGTGATATTTGTATCAAAAATGGTTCCCTGTGACCCGTCAATGATTGCAGTTGTGCAACAGCTATTATGACTTTTACTGACAAGTGTACGTTCTCTGCCTGTGGGAAATGTCAGTGACACTTATTCTTCGAACTTCTTAATTATTTCTCTCAAAGCATTAAGTGATAATGCCCTCTTATGTAGCTTCTCTTGGGTTCTAAGCTTTCAAATAACTGTGGATGATTAAGATAATATAGCTTTAAAAAAAAAGCGTGTTCTGGTAATGAGTTGCATATTCACTTCTGAATCATTTCAGCTCAGAACAGTACTTTTCGGAGCTGTCTACATGTTTTCATAGACCAAATTACAGACGCGATTGTTACATCTAAAGACCTCATCACACGTACTCGTATTTGGAGCAATTTTCTTTGAAAGCAACCAATTCCGAACAATTTCTACCTATTTGTCACAGCAACGGGTCCAAAAAACTTTTTCCCAGTGAGCTGAAAACATTGTTCCAAGTAAAATTTTTTGAAATTCTAGCCAATGGGCTAACCCCATTGGCTAGAATTTCAAAAAGCTAATTTGGCGCTTTACGCCATAAACAAGATGGCGGTAAAGATAGCAGCTTCGGCTTCGTCAAACTTATTAGATATGGCGTATAAAATTTTAATGATGTGTAGTATTTTAACGGAGTAGAATATTTTAAACAGAATGGTGCTCTATTTCTGTTTACGCCCGAGCGAAGTAAAATGAAAAGCGTGAGCGAAATAAAAGAAATATTGGATGTTCGTTTTCCGAAGCAGAAAAATCTGCGAGTACTTTTTCAGTGTGAAGATAGAGTGCGGCTGACGTCAGAGGATGTCGTTTTGCTTACGGCAACCATTCACCCTCAGCTACTTGAAAAAATTGCACGATAAATGGGTGTGTGATACGGCCTTGAAAGCATAAATTTGGATTTTGCTTTCATAACCGGGTTTTATGCTCACTGTTCGATAAGCTACAACAATGTCATGAATACCCTTATCGATGATTTTAAGAACAATTTTTTTAAATTAAATTTTAATTTCTATATGATTATTATTCTCTATACCAAATTTGTTGCTATTACGGTTGTTAGAGCGAGCTACAAGAGGCTCTGAAAAGAGTCAGTCGAAAAAATTCGCCCTGTATATGAACTTTCGATTTAATTTAAAAGGAAAATTATTGTAAAAAAATTTCATTGTGTGAAAGACCTTTGAAAAATTATAATTAATTACAGATGAAACATTTAATTTAATGAATATCGTGTTAGATCAACTTTAAATTAGAGCTAAATTTAATTTTTAAATTACAGTGGAACATCGTTTATTCGAACGTTTATTATCCGGAGCATCAAATATCCGGACTAGTTTTTTTTGTGTCAACTACATGTACTGTATATGAATACGTTTTAGAACAGTGAAATGCTCGACAGTTGTTTCGCGTGAGGCCAAAAATGACGGGAAAACCCAAGGTCAGGGATATTTGGGGAATTTCAGTTGTGTGATTTGGTAAACATCTACGCGGATTTGATAAACATCTGGATTGCATGCGATGCAGAAGACTGTGGATTTCAAATACTAAATGGTGACTTCCGTGCAAGTAGAATCCGACCCTGTCGACGATGAAATGGATGAAGACGAGGACAACAACAACACCCAAAGTAGTAAGGGTCCATCAAATGCTCACGCATTTTCTGCGTTAGAGACAGCTATGGAGTGGTACGAACAATCAGAATGCTGTCCTGCTCAACTACTGCTGCTCAAAAGAATCAGAGACCCTGCATCGAAAAAATGGTGTACAATGGTACAGCGAAAAATAAGTGATTTTCTACAACAAAGGCAAAATTTCAACCTTTTGTACCTATTTTGCTTTTTCTTCAAGCACGTTTACCGCAAGTGATGATTTTCACTATTCGTATATTGTCCGGTTTCATATACTGCATAGATCGCATTCGAGTTTCGGTTATCCGAACGGTGTCCGGTCCCAATTGATTCGGATAAACGACTTTCTACTGAATTTAAATTAACAATTTAAATTTAATTAAGACATAAATATGCTTACACATTCCTTCAAATTTGAAAGATTATCAAAAATATTCCTTAATATTTTAACCGCTTTTTATGGATGAAAGCCATATAAATCTTTACCAGTGTTCCACTCTTACAATTATTTCTATTAGATATTTTTCTTACAAGGGGAGGGCACGATTAAGGAAATTCATTTGGGGACGAGACTTTGTATAATAGTAGTACTGCTATAGGGGTATTCCAACCCCAATGTAATTCCGTCGAATGGCCAGTCAATTTCAAGAAAACAGCGTTCGAAATTCATACTAAGCTTATATACAAATTATTTTCTTCCTAATACAACGTCGCCGTGGCTTGATCGTCAGCGTATCGGAGTACTAACCCATGGACAGGGGTTCTATTCCACCAGCGCGAAACTTCGTTTTTATTTTTTTATCTCCAATTTATTTTATTATTTATTTTCAGAATGAAATAACTTTATTTTTTAAAAAAGATTCATTGATTTTTAAATGATATTCTATATAATTATAGTAACTGTTTCCCTTTTTTTAAAAAAACAACTTAATATGATATAACTACAATTACTTCTGTCATTAAAATCTAATTAATTGTATTTTTAAAATTATTCCGTATACCTAAATGGCCATAAAATTTTTCTTCCGTTTTTAAGAAAACGATTTTGTTCAAGAGAAAGGCAGCTGTTTTTAAAGAGCAGGTGTTATTCTTTTAAAAACAAAAAATTCTTTTAGAACCAAAATGCTCCAATAAAAGGAGAATTCATTAGGATAATGGGGATTTTAATTTACAATACAACTTTGTTAGTTTATTTCTGGATATTTAAGAGAGTTTGTAGTGTTTTGATAGATATTATTTTACATAGATCACATATGATATAATTAGTTTGATTATTTTATAGTGAAGATGTCTGTAAATAAAGATATTGCTTTTTATGATAATTATCACTCAGGTTCTTGAATGTAATAAAAAAATTTGTAAGACAAAGCTAACTTTTTACTTAAATTTATTTAGCTTTATTTATTATAATGTAATTTATTTTTACTTTTTATTTTTATTGAACTTTATTTATTATTATTTAATTTATTTTTACTTATCATTTATAAGTATTATTATCATAACTATTAGTTGTTTTGTGTTTTGAAAAAGTAAAATAGTTACTATAATTATATAGAATATCATTTAAAAATCAATGAATCTTTTTTAAAAAATAAAATTATTCCATTCTGAAAATAAATAAAATAAATTGGAGAGAAAAAAAATAAAAACGAAGTTCGCGTTCGTGGGAATAGAACCCCGGTCCATGGAATAGTAATCCGATACGCTGACGATCAAGCCACGGCGACACTGTAATAAGAAAATAACTTGTATATAAGCTTAGTATGAATTTCGAACGCTGTTTTCTCGGAATTGACTGGCCATTCGACGGAATTACACACACACGTTGGGGTTGGAATACCCTATAGCAGTACTACTGTTACACAAAGTCTCGTACCCAAATGAATTTTCTTAGTCGTGCCCTCTCCTTGTTAGAAAATATAAGAGTATGGCATTTTAGTATTCTTAAATATTTCTCGGTCGATTAAAGTATAATATTAGTATAAATATCTGCACGAAGCAACATTTGTTTAATAAGTTTTGTTACTATAGTATACGAATGTATATTATAGGTACGAATATATACGAGTAACTATGTATCAAATTACTCACCCTAAGTTTTGCCTATATCTATTCATTTGATGGGAGGATGAGCCACTATTGTGTTGCCACCCGCTGCCATGTTGGCCATTTTCATAGCGTTCGTATTGAGAAGTTGCAGTACCTATAAGAAAATAATCTATATAAACATGCTGTGTTTTGTATCTATAAAATAAATATGCAAACAATAATAAATTTTTTAGAATGATTTATACATTACAACAGTCATTATTCAAGAAATAAATTATGAATACAAAATTCTTCTTCATTTTGAATTTCTGGGCATATTTGCTATATATATATATATATATATATATAGATATATATATATATATAGGTGAGTATTGTTTAATATATATATTTATTTTAT
>BMAV01009618.1:576134-640132 GCA_019973955.1 Trichonephila inaurata madagascariensis | reverse complement strand
GTAGCTTTCACGCATTGTGCATTTAATTTACTTTTTAAAAATTTAAATTCAACATGAATAAATTGCAATTAAGGGAAGGGAAACTGACAATGAGTTGGCACTAATTTGATATCAGTACACTACGAATTTTTCCCCGCCAATAGCTGAAAGAATTCGCCAAATTTAGGCAATAACATTTCAATATGACATTCGACTAGCTACCAAACATCTATTTAACGTTATTTCAAAGATACGCCAAAAACCGCGAGTTGCGTCCGATATCAAATTAGTTTACATGAGTTGATAAAAAATGTAGTTAAAAAAATTGCAAAAATGGATTCCAGATTAATATAAGCTTGTATATGACGTATTATGTCTTCATTTTCTTAAATGTTTTAGTTTATTATTAAAATATTATATAAAAAAAGGGTATAGGTGCTAGTAAATCGAAACCATTGCGACATTATAAAATCGAATGGGGTTGCAACTTGGGAGTTTTTTTTTGAACAATGGATTGTTGGATAGTTTTTGACCGAGATATCTTAAATATTTTATGAATAATATCCCCCAAATTTTTTTTTACTATAAACTGTTTCAAAAAGTTAAAAAAAAAAATAGCGTGAAACTAATTTAGGTATCAAAATTATCAATTCTGTATTAAAGTATATCGAACTATATATAAAGGTACATTACGGATTTTTTGCCAAGTTATGACGATGACATTCAATACGATTACAGACTACAGCCAAAGATCTATTTGGCTCGATTTCAAAATCCCGCTAAAACGAGTTGTGTACCGATATCCAATTTAATATCTACGTAGTATAACCTAATCCACTTTTTAATTGTATAATCCGAAGGTAAAATCCTGGCTTAGTCCACACCTTTGTCGATGAAAAGGGGAGGAGGATAGCATCACATTGCCAACAGCTCTTTTTTTTTTTTTTTATTTTACATTGGCTATTCTCTCTCGTTTGTGATAATAATAATTCTCCAATTAGGGTATAAATAAAAATATGGTCTCAAATAGGATTGGATCTAATTAAATAATTATAGGAAATGGTACTTACGTATTATCGCAACAATTGCCATCTCTATTAATAATTCGTCAAGTTGGCAACTCCGATTTCTTATGTGTCTTACGCGCTGAATTGGCTACCAGGTGCTTCGTTTCATATAATGTCGCCAATATATTGCGATAATACGTAAGTACCGAGGAAACTATTATTATATATAGTCATTCAATATGAATTCTAAATATGTATTGATTTATGCGGGACTTACGAATTATGCTGTTGACAAATTTCTTCAAATCAAAAGACGATGCCAAATACAGACACACACAATAGTGGAAAACCGTTTTCGTGCATACTCCAAAACAATAATTACAATGACAGCATTTGTGGCGACGTATTTTGAATTGGAGATAACTTTTTATTTGGTGAAATTAATCGACGGTATAATATGTTCTTTTATCATTATTTTTTTTGTACTTGTGAATGTATTGTGTATCGACCGTTTGATTTATTTTTGATTTCTTGATTTGGTGTTAAAAAGAAAGGAAATAGTTCTGGATTTTTAGCTGTTGTTGCGAACATACTTTTTTTTTATTTATTCCTTTATTAAATATATTTTCATAGTATTTTAACTGAAAAAAAATTTCAAAATATCTCCTAATTCAACAATTTTATATAATTTGACTATCCATTAGAACCATAAATATTTAAACCATATTTGAAGAATAACATAAAAAATGAAGAAAAAACTGATCTCTTCGTTATTTTTCTTTGTGAACACTTTGTTCCACTTAACTCAGTAAACGTCTCCTTTGTTCTGATGTTCCACTGAAATAAATTATTCGATTATGTCGAGGGCTTTGTTCGCTTGTATTAAATTCCAGGCTTCCGTGTCATTATTCTTTTCGCTGTTTGGTACTACGGACGCTCTGTTGTGTCTCTCAAAGTATGAAAGCAACTTGAAACGGTATGGAAATCTAATTCTACAGGTATGTGAAAGTTATCATTTTTTTATCACAATAAATTTTTTAAAAAATTATCGGTATAAAAATAAAACTCTTTCTTTCTATTAAGCACTACAAAAATAATACTGTGTTGTTTTCTTTTTTATGTGAAGAATGTATACGTATAAAATTTTAATGTACACGCTCTTTCATTAATGAATATACGTTGTGTAACTTATATAAGTAAATTATAAAATATTTTTATTATTTAACTGTAGATATTGTGTTTTGAATAAAACTACCGTAAAATCCGGCGTATAACGCGCACTTTTAATCCTCAAAAAAGATCAAAATTTACGGGTGCGCGTTATATGCCATGTATAAAAATGATAGGTTTAAAAATAAGGATACTTAACCCAGAAATTCCACAAAAATCTATTTCCACTTTGCTTAAAGGAAAACTCTGAGAAATTCTCTCGGCTGGCAATTGCCCCATAGTTTGTGAACAAGTAACGAGTTTTGCCTTAAAAACACTATACTAAAAAAAAAAAAAAAGGAAATACAAAATCAGCACATTCACATAAAAGTATCACTAAGGGTTATCTTAAAAATGTTGAATAATAAGGAAAATATTGTTTACATACAAATAAATGCAATATAGGAAAATTCTCCAAATCTAATTATAGTAGTTTAGAAAAAATACTTAAATTTTTCCTCATACTCTTTTATATTAATGTAAAGCACAAGTGAAGAAACCAAAATTATTTTACTATAAAATATCAAGCTTCACAAATAGCATTACTGAATTAATTCAGAGTGTACATATGTAAACACTCAAATACGTTTATAAATTCCATAATAGACAGTTTCTTAGCAAATTATGAAAAACCCACTTGAATGTTATGTCACCACATATATGCATACACAACGTTAATAATGTAAATAATAAATAAGATACATTCTCATGTATTATGCAAGTCCATTGCACAAGGATTAATCACACTTCATTCCTGACCTTCCTCAAGAGTGTTCGCTTGGGGGGGAGTCAAATGTCCATCTCGCCCTGTTTTATTGGTGGTGCAAAGAAGGGGTATTCAGCGCTGCTTTCCCTTTAGTTCTCCATGTACTCTTAAGAGCCCCGGTCATTCTTGAGAACGGATCCGATTTCGCCTCTTAACGTTTCACCAGCCGGCGTCCACCGAAGGGGAAAGGGGGTCTCTCTCTTGTAAATTTTCTCTCCGTCTCTTCCGTCCCACAACACGGGGGTCACGGCTTTTCCCTCACACCACAAATCACCATGAATAGTCACTGGTTACAGGCCATTTAAAACTACCTATTTTGAAGTGCTTTGGGAGAGTCTATGTCACTCATTCTAGACTTAAGTCTAACCTTTTTTCGCATTGTTGGTCGTTGGATAAAAGGCAGTTTCCGAGTAGGTTTTTCTACTACTCCTCGCTGAACTTACGAATATTTACGCCAATGATGTTGCACAAATATAACGTTGCTTGAGGCTTTTAAATTCGGGTTAAAACACACTTTCTGTTTTACTTCTTCAATTTCATCATCATCTAAGTTCCCTGGCTCTTTACTAAGTACCATTGGATTAATATCTTCTTTAGCTGTCTCCTTTATCACATCGACTGATGTTTCTTCACATATCTCATTTGTAGAAATTAGCAGTACTCTAGGTAAACCCTTTTCTTGAACAGTGACAGGTTGTACTACAGCATCTAGACCCACATCAAGCATTTTGGCTCGTTCGCTTTCAAGAGGAAGAAGAACTTTCTCGGTTAGTTTGAGGTAACTCCATGTCTTCATCTGACTTTTCCGATCCCATTTCATCTTTCAACACCTTTCTTTCTGCATGCAGCTGCGTCAAACACTTACTTGCTGTTTCGTTGTGGAGAGATCTGTTTTTATTATCACTTGGTGAGGAAAATAAAGCACTGTCATTCGTTGAGATAAAAGGATTTTTTTACCTTCTCAATTATTTCCTCATCTAAATAATTTGAAAACCTACAATACTCAGAATACAACACCTTTAATATCACTCTTTGCATTTTTCTCTTAGACTTCCGAGTCGTCTTTTCTCTAAATTAAAATTAATATCACTCAACCATCACTATCTTTTTTCCACGGGAGTTCTACCCTATATCTATCATTTTTAAAATGTACCTCTGCTTAAACATTTATAAGCTAACATCCCTCCTCACTATTACAATTCTCGTTTTTGACACCAATCGATTTAACTCTTAAAAGACTTAATGTTGTATTTAAAATCACCATCTCTAATTAATCCACAGTGAATCTTACTATCTCTCACCTTCTACTCCCTACATCCCGCTTGAACTGCTATCCAAACACAGTATTTTGCAGTAGTCGAGAATTCCCCACAATATATTTGGCCTGGTCTTAGTAATTGCAAATATATCCTAGCCCCAACAAACAATAATCAATTTCTTTTTACCTGTGAATATTAAATTTAGGTAATTCCGCCAGTTTTCTTAATTTCTCTTGGTTTATTTAATGTAACATTTATTATTTGAGACGAAGTCAAATCAGTTATTTTTACAATTAATAAATTTACTTTTTAAACTTAAATCATCATTACATATGGGGGACGTAATATCTCATTTATCCCTGTTGTTGACCCATTTAAAACACACGTCGAGTGAGTCAACAAATTAATTTTCTCTCTATTTTAATTGTAATCTATCTGCACAATCCTTAGTAATAAAAAATTTGATTGACTCCCCCATCTTAAAGGCTCTTACTCCCATGTAAAGATGCCAAATCTATCCAGGCGGGAACACTGAACACTACTCAGTAAACTGTTTTTGTTTTATTTCTTAAAAACTGTTTGCTACGAACGTGTTTTCTTCATTTCCACCCTTTGGGAGGAAAAAGATGCAATCTGATCCTTCCACCTTCTAACACATCTTACAGTGAGGGGCTTATGGAACAAACTTATTTGAGGATGTCACGCGAGATCTGGCTTCTGGTTTAAGTGAATAAGACATTTATGTGGCTTCCCACAAACAGTCATTCGCACTGGGGAAAGCACCTGAAACACACAAATGATTAGCTTTTTACGAAATCCACTCTTCTGACGCGAGATTTCAAATTTTGGGCACGAATACAAAGCGGGTGGAATTCTTTTCGATTTGGTAAACAAGATTTCAGCATTAATTTAGTTATGATTACGCTTGAAATATTTTTGTCTTCATGATTATAGACTCATGATGCTTAAACTTAAGAAATAAATTTGTTCTACCTGTTCCATTGGATGCTATAAAATATCACACCGCGAGCCAGCTGTTGGTGGCTTTACCTATTTCGCCCTACTCTAACGCCAATATGCGCATTTTAATTCTCGGTCTAATGTCTCATTATCTCCATCCGATATAAATTAATTCGCAAACTGACTTGAAATCATTGACTCCTGCATCAGTAATAGAATAAAATTGCACTTAATCTAGAAGCGAAGGAACATAACCGCTAGGTAAATTCTTGAGCTTTTAAATTGATTTAAACATCTGCCATAGGGTCGGTTGAAATCTTTGAACATTACACCTGTTCTCTTAATGGTTTGAGGTCAATTAAATCTTCTCGAAGATAAATCATTAAGTTATTTGGCCTTCTTCCTGGGCCAATATTCGTGCGTTATCGGGGTTTTAATTTCGGGCACAACATTCTTTAGTTTTGAATGCCTTTTCTATTGATTGAAAATAAATTGTAGTACCATCCTCTGCTCTCTTTGGGGTACCGGGATTGTTAATGTTTTAATACTTTTAATCAAGTTTTCAATATTACACTCAGTTGTAATTAATTGATTTTCATTTTGTAAAGGTACATTTCTGCCCGATTGATTATGTAATTTTGCTATTTCTAACTCCTTCTCTAACTGTGACAGTTTAATTTTTTCAATTTCTAGTCTATTTTCGTTTTATTTCTTCTGTCATTTATATCTCCTCCAATACACAATCAACAATAGCATGATACGTTCCCTTATCATTTTTATAAATCTCACTCTCCTGTATTAATCCTCTTAAATCTAGAACTTAAGCATTGTCTGGGACAACTAATTTCAACTCTTCTGCAATAGACCGCAATTCATCTTTTTTAAATTTACTTATACTCATTTTCACAAAGTAAAGTTATCTCAACCACGCTCACGAAAGACAAAATAAATCACAATTTAATTATCCCAACCACAAATTAAAGTTATCTCTACCAATAAATGAAAACACATATAAATCACAATAATTATCTCAAAACACAAATTAAAGTTAGCCACAAAATGAACCATAAAATCACACAAAACAATTATCTCAAAACACAAATAAAGTTAACTCAACTCCTCAAATTAAAAACACTTATAAGCCACAAATAACCATTCCCCAATCACTTGAATGCTATTCCACCTCACACAGATGTGTAACACATATGAATCACAAATAATTATCCCCAAAACACAATCAAAGTTATCTCTATCACAAATGAAACAAAATAAATCACAAAATAATTATCTAAACCACAAATTAATGTTAACTCAACCAATAAATTGGACACCTATAAAATCACAAAATAACTATCTCAATCTCTAAATTTAAAAGTTGGTTTCTAACAACCGCAAAACCACAAAATAATTATTTCAAAACACGTACCATAAGAAAATTGAAGACTGACCTCTCACCAAGTGAGAGACAATATCAATTTTTCCTCCACTAAAAAAGGATCGCTTCCTTTGTTTTCTCATTTGTGCTCGTTGCGTACACTGTACCTCCTTTCTTCAGTCCCAGCTATTTCAGGCTCTCACGGACCATGTAATGCTCCACGCACATGCACTGATTCACTACTACACATATTTTAAAAAATCTCAAAGATTACACACATTAAAATGGTTAGGACTAAGGAGATAAAAGGAATTTTATTATAGTTCTTTCTCTCCATACGCTCTTGCTCTTACTCTGTTTACACATACACTGCACTACACACACTAACGCCCTCTCGCGACAAATATTCACTTGTTGTTGTGGGCGTCACAAGAATTATTTATTCAACACCGAACAATGCCAAAATGCGCCAATAGTTCGTTTTCTGTATTAGATTCCAATATCGCGTCAATAAATCGTCGTCTAAAAATAAAGGTGTGAATTAAAATAGGATCCATCCTCTGAGGTAGCTTAAAGTTAAAGTGCCTGATTTAAACTTTCACACACATTTATTCCATTAAACACTCCTGTTTTATTCAATATATCGTTTCAGCCATAAAAGTTTCTGTAATGTGTTTCAGTACTTACATATTATACCATCTATCAACAGGGTCGATCCTAGTAGGTGTGCAGTGCGTGCACCGCACCCGGGCGGTCATACCAAGGGGCGGCCGCAGGCCGTATATAGTTCTATCAATCAAACAAATTTTTTTACGAATTTCTCAAAAGGAAACTTATAATAAATCAAATATATATATATATGTGCTGAATTTTTTTGAATAGTTATTGAAAAATCAAGTCCTGTGAAATAGAATGTTAGTGTGTTGGCAGATTATTCATAAATGTGTACTACATAAATGTCTACTAATCTTTACTAACATCCTTCATCTGACAGAAAATTTGTGTTGGAGCCAACAATACCGCATTAAAAAAGGTGGTTTTTTTCTGTTTGTTTAATAACTGCACTGGCACTGCACTGTGGTTCGATGCTTAATAAAGGCATCTCAAAAGGATTTTTTTCTTAAGTTGCTGTACGAAAATATTTAATAATGTTTAAATTCATTATGAAATTGGGGAAAATTTAATAATAACCTTCCAATTTAGAAAAACAAAATAGGGGAAAGAAGTGATTTTTGCCTATGGTTTTGTAACTCTTATAAACAATGCTTGTTTTCCTTTTTAGTGAGTTATACCTCTATCAAAAGGTAGTTTTTTGTAGTTTTATTTGGTATTATAAGCGAAAGAATCTTGCAGCTTCTTTTGAGTGAATGACTTTCATTACAGAGACTTTGAAAAACACTTCAATATTCCATAGTATTATTAATGTTAGCGAAGTTCTAAATTTAATTTTATGTTGTAGTTACTTAAATGTACTTTAGTACTATGTTAAAAAGCTAGTTTTATGCATTTTTTTTAAAAAAAAATTGCAACCAGATGCCATATAATCAAACTGCGAATCAAGCGATTCACAACACAGCGCTAAAATACAGAAATAAAAGAAAACATAAATTAAAAGCTAATCCTGATCTATATATGTATCTGCTCGCTTACATGTGTACTCCTAGTTGGAGAGTAATTTCATATGATCTAATCCACTTAACCCCTTACCGTGTTTACTATTATATCATGTTAGCAGCAGGGGTAACTCTAGGGCCGGGAAAATCGGTCGCATGTCCGAGGCGGCAAATTTTAGGGGCGGCATTTGGACCGAATTTGAAAAATACTTTTTCGTTACGATAAAGTATTGCAATAAGTAATTAAATATATAAGAATTATAATAAGTAAGTAAATATGTAAGTATTGTAATAAGTAATTAAATATATAAGTATTAGTCAAAATATGAAAATTTCTCTAGAGGGGCGGCACATTAGGTCTTCGCACGCGGCGGCCAACACCTAGGATCGGCCCTGTCTATCAATTTCGACAAATCAAAAGACATCGTCAAATGCTGTCATTGTATGCGCGAATAATGCATGCGCATTGTACATTTGGTGGAACAGTTTTCACTAATGGCTATTTATCGCGGAATTTAGCAATGCATTTTCATTTGACCAATTAGCCGACGGTATATTACATAAATATTTTGGTCTCTTGAGCTAATTTTCTCAATTAATGTTTAATTCAACCTATTAAAGTAACAAAAAATGATGTATTTATTAAGAATTTCAAGATTTTCAAACACTATATTACAGAAATGTAATTATATATATTATAGCTTTTGGAAATTATTTCAATATTGGGATCATTTTCAATTTGAAATTGTTTTCCAAGATATTTAGAACCATTTTGTGCTATATGGTAAATTTATGTAGACATTTCAAATGGAATAAGCTGTGCAACTAAGAGAGAAATGAAACAAAAACCGATACAATACTGTTTATATGTATCAAATATACAGTAAATAATTCAGTAGAAATTATTTATGATATAAATTATTGGTGCTTACGTATTATCGCAACAATGGCCAACGTTCAAGATTACTCGCCAAGTTGGCAACCCCAATTTCGCATGAGTCGTTTATGCTGAATTGGCAATCGTGTTCTTCGTTTCATAGAATGTCGCCAATAGGTTGCGATAATACGTAAGTACCAAATTATTTATACATTTATTCAGCAAATCAAAGGAGAATTTTGCAACGAGAGAGATTCGTTGATACTCTATTCTGCTATTTTATGTCCATTACTTAAAGGCAGAAATCTCTTATTCGTGCTTATATATATGTACAATTTTCAAATATAAAAAAAAATGAATCAATAAATTACTTCTACAAGCTATTAAAAAACCGGAGCAGCCGATTTCACTTGTATAGAGCTCTTATGTAACTTTTTTATAAGGTACTTTTTTATTACCATGTTAGCAATTGTCACCAAGCATCAATATTGGTGCAAAGTGATATTTCTGAATAATTTATAATGAATCAATCAAAATATAGATGAAATGATAATCGGAATGTGTTGATGCTTATGTTAATTTTGACAGATAGCTTATTTACTAAAAAATCCAGATTATAATAATTATGGAGGACAGAAATAATCAGGGGCGTAGCTACCGCCGTATCAATGATACAGCTGTAGTCAATGGGACTGTAATTTTGCTTGTTAGCCTCAAGCTTCAGGGGCCCCAACATGCATAACTACAGGCCCACTAACATGCTCTGATATACAAAAAAGGGCCCCGAAAGAATTTTGACACTGGGCCCTCTCAAAACTACCTACACCAGTGGTAATAATTTATTGATCGTCACTTTTAATTCTTAACAATCAATTTCAATATTTTTTTCAAAATCTAAATAAATTATAAATGAAAAAATATTGACATTTTTATCTGTTCAGGTATCCGACTACGTTCGGAACCGTAATTTTAAAAACAGCATAAACCGATAATTTTCATGATATTTAGTGTCATTCAGATTAGAATACATGCATAAAATTGTTTTTGCTGGCTATCCTTTGACAAAAAAAATTATTTAAATACAGATGGCAAAAAAATTAACTTAGAGTTATCTCTTTCCAAAATGTTCTCCTTTTGTGAAAAATGCTTCTATTATATATAATAATATTTTACCTTGTAATATATAGCCTCAGACCTCTACAGAGGCTCAACTAGGACTTTTGAAATATTCACATTATTTTGAGTTGCCACCAATTGAAATAATTATTGGCGTTTTTCTTTTAAAATTGCTCCCTCTGTGTTGTCGTAAAATATGGATAAAACCCACTTCTAAGCTATATATTTCAAAATTCTAGTTGAGCCTCTGTACAGAGAGTTTCTCTGAGAGCTATATATTAAATATTATTATAATAGAAGCATTTTTCACAGAAGGACAACATTTTGAAAAAGAGCCTATTCTAAGTTAATTTTTTTGCCAAAATATTATCGTAAATAATTTTTTGTCAAAATGTCCTATATAAAACAATTCTGATACATGTATTCTAATCTAAAGTGACACTAAATATCATGAAAATTATCTATTTATTCGCTTTTGCAAAATCAATGATTCCGAACGTAAATGGATACCTGTAATAGTACAAATCGTGTTGCAGGCTTTCTAAATGTCAAATGCGGTATAATATATTTATTATATGTCGGGAACCGTCATTCTACGGCATGTACGTGAATTAGCAAAAAAAAAAAAAAAAAAAATCATTTTGAGTTATGCATTTGGTTTACCGATATCGGAAGAAATCATTGCTTCGCTGTACAAATGTGTTTTAATTATTTGCACAGAGAAGCACAGTAAATTTTCCTAAGTTTCAAAAATGCTTAAATTTTTTATTCAACCGATATTAATGTTTATATATGGTTATTTTGCTCTTTTTAAGAGACCTATATTTATGAAAATAAAATTATGTGAAAACTAGGGAAACATCCGCTAAAGAGAATTCGGAAATCGGGTTAATGTTATTCTTGGTTTCTTACCTGGCCAGCCCATGTAATTCTTTGAATTTTTACATACTTGATGACGTCTGTTTCCCTGAAAGCCCGGTAGAGTTCTAAATTCCAGCGTCTGTGCCATTGATAAAATTTAAAAAACTGTGATTTTTAGTTATAAACCAAGCTTTATGTCAAAAGAAAAAGTAAACGTAATGCACATTTTAATTGGCTTATATATACTGTATATAAATTAATATATTAGCCTACTTTTTTTCTTTCATGAACGTATATTCACAGTAAGCAGTGCTCATATAGATATGGGTACTCAGAAAGCAGTTATAATAATATGAATTACAGTCGGACCCCGATTTAACGAATTCATCGGGAACGAACATTTATTCGTTGATTCGGGGTTATTCTTAACATCAGGGTAAAAAGAAATGCAATTTTTTTTTCCACTTACATTTTGAAAATTTTATAATAAGCGCAACTACACAAAAAATATCCATCATTAGAAATTACCTACTTATTCAGCAGCTAAAAGTTCTATCAGCGAATTATTACGCACCAGTTAGTTGAACATTTTAAAATACTGACTAATAGATGCTTCACAATCCCTTTGATTCTTGACTTGAAAGGGTTCTTTTTCGACTTAATATAGAAAAAAAAATATTGCGTCATTTACATCCTACTTCATGAGGTATCTATTCACAGTTTTCAAACAATATCAAGCATTAGAAAATTAAACAGTTTTGATAGTAGTTTCACTGTCAATTTCTGCGTCAGAAGTGCGTAAAATAATAAGCTTTTCATCAAAAAGTGTTTTCATTTCCAACAATCTGCCATGCTTCACAAATGTTCAAAAACAGATTTTTCTACAAAACCGTAAGTATTATAAACCTCTCTTTCCTCAAGAAAGAGGAGAACAATAAAAAGTTTTATAATATCCCTTGTGTTGAGGAGTGGAATGAAATAAGAAAGGAATTTCATGTCCTATTCAAAACTCAAACGGTAGGTTACACTCGTGATTTATCTGCACCTGTACACTCCAATAATTTGCTGCATTTCCTTTCGAAATTTTCTGCTCACAAAAAACGTCTTTTTCGGTTCCGGACAAAAAGAATATGTCATTTGAAAAGTAATCCAGTTTTTCCTAATCATAATAGAAAAAAAGTTATCAGCTATGAAATAATTCATTAGTTCGCGGTTTACTTTTCGTTAAATAGGGCTTTTTCCTTAACTGTAATGGAGGAAAAAAAAATTTGTTTGAATCGTGAGATTCGTTATATAGAGGGTAAATGGATTCGCAGCCGATGACTAATGAGCTTGATGCATTTTAATATTATTGATGATCTAATCCTTACGTTGTCGTGATGATGATGAGGGAAATTGGGTGAGTAGGTTGACGACTAGGGTGTCATCCTTGTTACTTGTGTGTGTGAGCATTGTTCTATGTTACTAAGACCATCGACATTAACAAACAATCAAAGAGGGTATTCAATACTACGTTTGAAAACTTTTTCTTCAAAAACAGTTTATCATATTTCAAAGAAATTCCTGCATACTTAAAAGGTATTATACCGAAGCAATATTTCTTATTTTTTACTGTTTTATCTGGGAAAACTAACTCTTTTTTTCAAATACTTTCTTTTTAATTTTAAGCGGAGAAAAAAAAAACAACCCTCATGTTTTTTTTCCTTACTTAATACCGCATTTCCTTCATTACTTAATATTGAATTTATTTCATTCTTTTCGTTTATAGACTTGCTTAATTAAAGCCCATTGTAACGTTTTCTTAATGCGGTTTCATTTATAAAAGCAGTAAGACACGCTGACTATAAATCTCTTACAACTTAAAACTGGTATTTACTGGGCATAAAGAGAAAAATGGAATAATGAAAGGATCTGAAATCTTGTCTGTGCTTCATGGGTAAAATAAGACTGTCGGAATTAAGTGCCTTACAATTTTTCCCTTATCTTTTTAAGATTATTTTGAACACTTTGAAATTTTTCTTCAGTTTGAGTAGCATATTTTATTCATGGATTGAGATATTAACTTTAATATAAAAAAATTATTAAAGGTTTAATGAACTCAGTATAAATGGCTTTCTTCTCCTTGGCTTCATTTTATTTGTAGTTTCATGAAATTTAAATAAAAAATTCTGCATTCAATTTATAATGTCTCAGTATAAGCATAGAAAAATATTCCCTTTATAAAATTGTCGATTTTATTTTTGCAATATAATAGAGTTATCCCGCGTTTATCAATCTTTTACAGTTGTATAAAAAAAACTTTAAAATGATTTGAGTTTTAATAAGGTTAGTGTAAAATAAATTTTTGAAAAGACGCTCTCTGTATTGTGCAGACAAGAATCATGTATGGCTTTCATTTTAAGTTCGCTCTTATTTTTATTGCGATATTTAATGCAATTTTATCCTTTCCTATAGATCTTATTTCTTCCACCGAGCTTGAGATCATTCATTCAAGTTTGAATTTTCCAAATAAGTGAAGAATTTAAATAAATTGAAAAATTTTCTAATTTTGTATGAAGTATGTATGAAGATGTTTTGTATGAAGTTTTACGTATTAGCCTCACAGCAGCCAAATTGGCTCCATGTGAATCGCACAGTTTTCCACCAAAATCTGACTGATTGGTATTTTTTAAATTTCCCCTCCCAAGGTTCACTCTCTCCCTATATATATATTTTTTCTTTTTCAAATTTTCAATCTTGATAAAAAAATTTTTGTTCACCCACTGAAGTTAAATACATTTTTAAAACTTTAGTGGATGACAATTTAAAAATTTTTTAAAATTTAAATTATTATAAAAATTTTTTTTTAATTTTAAATTTTTCTGCTTTATTTCTGACGAATTTCTGCAAGTGGGGGAAGTTTTCTAACAAAAGTGGGAATTCTAAAAAAAAACTTTTTTATGACTTTTTTTATATAAAACATTTAGAACTTTTATTTTGATATAAAAAGGGATTCACTTTCCAATTTACGATGACGCTAATCGTAAGTCCCCAATCTATTCTCTAAAAATTTCCCAAAACATTATTTTTGCTAAGTGTTAGTTTACTAAAAACATTACTATGATAGTGAAGATAATATTGTTTAATTTATTAAAACTGATTGATGTTAAATCTGTATTCAGATTCAGTTAAATTTTAGTTCTGATTTACATCTTTATTTTCCCCACTTATTTTGTAACCAACAGCTACCATTGATTAGTTAACAATAAATTGTTCTCTGATCACTATCTAAATTAAAGTAGCACAATATATGCTTAACTCATGTGGAAAAAAATTTCTATATTTGGTGCCACTGTTTATAATGATGAATACATTCACCCATCTCTAGCCATTCTAATCAATAATATTCATCAATAACATAGCCTCTTGGTGGTTAAAACTATTTTTTACAAAACTCAGATATAATTTTTTTCCCTTTTATTTTTTGTTACTCTACGTAATTTTGCACCCATTTTCAATTTTTAAAAAAAATTATACTTAGTTATCTTCTGTTTCCCTCAAATAGAGGATTACTTTTGTTATTTCTCTTAATCTGATAATAGTAAATAGGTTAGTTGTGTAAAACAAACTATTGAATTTTCTTTGGAAATGTGAGGCTAGTTTTGATTCATGGGCGCTCTTTTTGAAGTTAACTACAAAACACTACAATCTTTTAAAATGAATTTCAGAAAATTTAATTACTTTGAATGAGTAAAACATCTATCTCTCGTTATCTTATTTAAAAATTTATTAGGTTTCCATAGTATATTTGGGAGAGTAATTCGAATCGGTATTCGTGGTGGTGGTGGGACTAATCCCCACCTGGTCTAGTGAAACTAGACCAGATCCATGAATCCATAAATCTGTACAAAGTCTAAGAACAGAGGAGGGGATGAACAGCCTCCTCAGGAAAACCCCAGACATTTCAGATGTGCTGAGGAAAAAGGATGATGTTACATTTGGGGCAATGGGAAGCTTCTTTTGCCACCCTCAAAATTCACGCACCTCAGGTGACCAGTCGAAAATCGTGAGAATGCCGTTTGATATGATCTGGAACCCTTGAATGATATAGCGGATCCAGGGTGTCTTTGAAAGTACCATGGGTGTACAGGAGGGACTACCCAGGTCTCTACATATTAATTCTTTAGCTTTGGTAGATCTCAGTCGATGTAAGGACCATGTGGTCTTCCGGATCCACAAGATTGCTGGTAGCCGCCTTCGCAAGGTCGTCCGCAACTTCGTTCCCAAGAAGGCCTACATGAGAAGGGACCCACTGTAGATGAAAGGGTGCCGATCCGAGCTGTTGAAAAAGATTGAAGAATACACCTGCTGGTGCTGCCGCCAATAGATGGCCAACTCGATAAATGTTGGATGGATGATCGGCTGTCTGTCAGTATCCAAATTTCAGAAAAAGCTGGATCTCTTATGTTGTTAATAAATGAAAGACCACACATGATAGCTATTAGCTCCGGATATTAATTAGAAATTAATTCCGGATATTAATTAGATATTCGGTATTCGTAGTTTTACGCTTGTAAAGATTGTCACTTGATAGTATGTATAGTAAAATAAATCGAGACCTTCCAAATTCTCTTCGAATGGTGTGAGAACTTTGGTGTCTAGTAGGTATTACATAATATTAGTTTATACCAGGGGTTCTCAATTCCGTGCTCGCTGGTGCCAATGTGCCCGCGAAGCTATTTTTGTGCGCCCGCGACTGTCCACTGTATACTATATCAATATCAATTAGAGCTGTGGTGCCCAACCCTCGGACCAGTACCGTTCCGTGGCTTTATTAGTACCGGGCTGCCTAAGGAATATTAAATTATTTACTTTTTACTGATCTGGGGTTTATGCGACTTTACAAGAATATCACTTAAGAGACATTTCATGTTAAATCCCTTTAAATTCATTTTTGTGGTGTAACTGTATTTTATTTTGTAAAAGCATATTTAAATATCTAAAATTTTATCAATCCACGTCCCACCCTCAGCGGGCCGGGGGTAAAATTATCAAACATTGCCCGGCTTTCAGCGATTAAAAGGTTTGGTGGGGGCACACTGAGTTATGTAATGGATGATATGCAATGTCGAAAATCGCATTAAATTTAACTATTTTGAATTTTTTGTTACCTTTTTAGTGTAGGATATTTTTTATGATGTTTATGATTGCAATAAAATAAAGAAATATTAAGAATCGCGTTTTTTTAACTGCACCCGCCAGCAATTTCTTCTTTGTCAGATGTTCCTAAACGGGAAATAAGCTTAAGAACCCCTGGTTTATATAGACTTTTTTAAAGGAGAGGAAAAATATTTTACTAAAAACGTTTAAAATATTTACAAAATATTACAGCCTATGTAATTTACTGGATTTGAGTTTGAGGTTTTTTGGCGCAAGAGCCAATTCTAGCTATGCTGCGCCAAACATTTCACGGCCTGTGATCCAGACGTGAAAAAGGAGAAAAAGAGAAAATTAAATGACAAGAAGGAGGGTCAGTAGGCCAGAGAAGAATCACTAGGTAACCCCTGAGTACGTGAAACCCGTGTTTACCAAAGACAGTAAAACCCCTTGGGAAAAAGGAAAAGACCCGTACTAGGGGCACCTCTGAACGTGTAAAATCCGTAATTACCTTAAAGAAGGTGAGCCCCCTGAGGGGATAATTTACTGGAAATTGATCAGTTTCATTTTTTATTTGAAGACATTTCTGATGTACAAAATTTATTTGTATCGCTTTCGGTGATAAATATATGTAATTACAAATTTTAGGGAGTTTAATTTTTTTTTGTGAAATATTTAAAAAAATTAATAACAAATTTCTTTTTACCTTTGTACATTGAAATTTAATGTAGTATATAATAAAACTCTTTTTGTAGATTTCATTTTGTAAAATGAATTTCTGCTG
The DNA here is from genome assembly GCA_019973955.1 of Trichonephila inaurata madagascariensis. NCBI lineage: Eukaryota > Metazoa > Arthropoda > Arachnida > Araneae > Nephilidae > Trichonephila > Trichonephila inaurata. The sequence continues at coordinate 623,190 of BMAV01009618.1, read as the reverse complement.
AGTGGATATAAAAGAAAGTATCCCAACAGTAATGTTTATTTTTTCCTAGAACTATTATTGTGTGATGATCGCGATATAGCTTTTAAAATCATACGAAAATTTCTTTTGACGAGAAGGTTAAAACACTTAAATAAATGGAAATGTTAACCGTGTTTTAAGTAATAATTTTTTTTTTATTTCAGTTTGAACAAGGATTAATTTATCATCTTTGGCTTCCCTCTCCCACAAAATTTTAAAGTCATTAGTTATTTTTTGCTGAATGTCCAAAATTTTATGTTACAGAATAACTAATTACTTTAGTTTCTATGAATAGCACACTTATATGTCATAAGGAAAGCTTTTATAATTATGTATTAAAAAACTATACAATTCAATTCTCTTTACAAAAATTCATTCATTTACGTAAAAATCTTTTTTCGTAATTTTTACTATTTTAATCAGTAAAGTATTTTTTTAGTAGATTTATTTTTTTCTCTCGGCATTTATATAGTAAAATCATTTTATTAAATAAAATCGGGAAAGTTTCCCTGAATTATATTAATTTATTGCACTGGTTTCAAAAGTAAACATTTTCAATGGATCAAATTTATATTTGCTGTTGGGAAATTGAAGGCACTGTACATAAAACATAATATTTAATCAACTGTGAATTTATTTAGTTTTAACGTTCAATTTATTAAAAATAATGTATTGTATTAGTATAAGGCAGTTTCGAAAGCATAATTATGTTTCATTCACTCTCTCTCTATCTTTTTTTAAAAAAAAAATCATTTACCTTGCGAGTCTTAACATTTACAACAAATAAAGTAACATTCCATGTGTAAGAATTATAAGTGAATATATATCTGAATTCGTGAATGTTTTCTAGTTCATTTTCATTGAAAACAAAGACTGAAACGGCAAATCGAAAAAAATATAAGATTTCAATTGCTGATTTTTATTTTTTGAAAATTTAGGACCAATTAAATTTCTGTGAGGGGGAAATTTAAAATACAGTGAAAATATAATAGAATTAAAATATATTATTTTGTTTGTTATTTTGTCATATCAATATCATTATTCCTTAGACGATAGCGGAATTCGAAAATATATGTTAATTTATTGGTGAGAAAGCAAGAATATACAAAAAAATCCATAGAGATCCTAAATGTAGGCTGCATCAGACAAGATCCATCTAATTTTGATTTTAATTGTAAATTGTAGCCTGGTATTAAATTGTTGGAAATATAAAAAAATTTTTTTTAAAAGGGTGCAACCATTAAAAAAAAATATGTACAAAATTTCAATTTATTTATTAGCTCTTGTAAGCTAAAAAATGGTAAATGTTGTCTTAGGACACTTGTTTCTCACTTCTGCGATAATTTTCATGTGGCTTCGCATGAATGAATGAATGTTAACGTCACACTGTTTTAGCTACACGAGGGCTTTTGACAACGGGCTTCGTAATTTTGAACCATGGTCAAGTGACGAGGACGACTCCTGAGTGGCATCCCCTCTCCTACTTACCATCATTACCACGGGAGCTTGGCCTCGACGATTTAACGCGCGACAGGCATGCACGTTAAATCTGTCGAGAGCTCAAACGTCCTTCCGTTGGTGTGGTAGTTAGAGAGAGAGAGTGGGTGACAGCTCAGGCGTCGTCCTCGTCACTTGACCATGGTTCAAAATTACGAGGTCCGTCGCCAAAAGCCCTTGTGTAGCTAAAACAAAGCGACGTTAATATTCTCTCACTGTGCTCTCTACAGATTTAACGTGCATCTTTCCCCTACACGGCAGGTCTTTAGTGGTACTGGGCTCGAACTCATGACATGCCTGTAATGATCCGATACCTTAACCACTGGGCTACCGCAGCCCTCCATGTTGCTTCGCAGGCGATGCTAATAAACAATCAATCAATCACCACTTTTGCCGAAAGGAATGATAAAATTGTAACATAAAATAAGATGATATATAAATAATTCCTGCTTATTTGTAACAGCTTATGTATAAAATTTGACACCGAGACCAAATCATTTCTCCGAAAATATTAATATTTTTTCTTATTAATAATTTCCACTACTTATTTTAAAAAAGTTCAGTTTTTGTGAATTATCAGTTATTTACCCTTTTAATTTGAAATTACTTTTTAAATGTTACCAAGTGGCTTGATTGCATATTAACGTCAGATTCAGAAGTTACACTTAAGCTGTAGTCAAAGATCTCGTAATTTTGAACCTCGGTCAATTGACGAGGACGATATCTGAGCTGGCGCCCCATTCTCTAAAATTTAACCACACGAGAAAATAAGGACTTTGAGCCACAATAGATTTAACGTGCTTTATTTCTTGAACTGGGCTTTGGCATCTGTTCTCTAATTCCTGACTAGCTGGCCATGAGTCTGTAACCACGACGACTCGGCTGCGGAGGTGTCCTCATCATATGGCAGCGATTTTGTTGTTAAGCTCAAACTTGCAACATTGCGTCCTTTTAACAACAATTGTTAAAAAAGGAAAAAAGAAATAGTCCCTGCGGAATAATTGTTCAGACATTTTATCAAACATTTGTTGTACTTAGATTTTCTTTTTTTAAAAAATCGTCCCTCATAGACATAAACTGTTGATATAAATTTGAAATAAATATTTGAAAGATGGATCTGTATCGAATCTAAAACGTATTTATCCCTCTCTTATGTTTCAGAGTTTATTTCTTAGAGATTGATCTGATGTGTCCTAATATATTTGGAATCAATCAATCAATCAAATGCTCCTTTTCTTTTGCTTTTTTAGCACTATGGCAACACTCAAGAAGCAGACGATTGTTTACTATCAGCGATTTGTCCTGTTTTCGCGTTCGAGTTTTATTAGTTTTTACCTTTTTTAGACAAGGTGTCAGTTTCCGGAAACAAAAATGAAGCGCTACTCGAATTCTAGTGCCGGCTTTTTTGAGCTGTATTCTACATTGCATGTAGGTAAAATTAAACGAAAGTATGCTCTTAATGTTTTGTAAATTTTCGAAATGCACCTTGCTTTGCCGTGTTAAATAAAATTGTATATTGATTAAACTAATAAATAAATATTTTTTTTTATTGAAGCTTCTAAATATCAAAGGTGAGTTGCTTGATTGTACTTTTTATGAAAGAGCTTTCTTATCAGAATTGTAAGTATGAATAGCAAATATAAAATTTTATTATGAATTGCTAGTTTGAAAATGTTACAGCTATCAAAAACTTATTATAAATTTATTGGAATCAAACAAGAATTATAAATTATTTTTAAAATTATTTACACCATTTTAAAACATAAAAATGGAGATATTTTTAAAAATAAAAGGGCAAAGCAAATATTCGTATTTTGTAGAAAATAACGCAAATTTATTCTTTAATTTTAGTTTTTTTAAAATGAATTTTAAAATAGTTAAAAGAATTTTGTATTTCCCCCCCCAGGAAGTTAAGTAATTATTCTAAATATTTTAAAAGTAAGCTATATATATTTATTTTTGCAGTGGAAAATTTATTCGTGGAAAGATGGATTTTCCAGAATCATCTGATATCCTGAAATTATGTGGTATGTATTTACAACATTTCAGAAAACCAGTTTTTCTAAGTCATGTCCAATGTTTATTATGTATGAATACTTTTATTAAATTCTGGAATATTTAATTTCAGAAAGTTTGTATAAGAATTCTTCTACAGCATTCCAACAGGAAGCAAATAAAATAGTAAGGAATTTTTTTTAAAGATTATTTTTGAGAATGATGATTTTTTACTTTTTGGAATATTATCTGATTGCATTAATTCTTTGTTTCTATATAGTGTAATTTTATTATTATTATAAGTTATTTTTAAAAAATGTTTAATACTTACATTATATATGATTGTTATAATATTCAGTTTGTTATTGTTAAGAACTGTAATTATTTTTCTTATGAAACAACATAGCGAATGAAATATTGTTATTATATATATTTATATTATTTTAAATATTTTAATAAATTATTTATAACTTAATAAGTTATAGTATTAATAGAAATAACAATATTATTGTGTATTTAAATAAAAAAAACTAGTGTTTACAAAGTCTAATTGAAAAAAAAAATGTAATATAATTGATTTTAATTTAACATTTTACTTGTATAAAAAGCAGGGCTTCTGTACTTTATACTCTTGCAACTGTATTGGAACTGTGAAGATGTATATAAATCATGCATATGAATTAAAGTATTTTTCATAATTATGAAATGTTTTTGTTTTGTTTTTATTATTTAACCATTGGTGTACACAGTATTATTTTATCACTCATTAAATACTGTGGCAATTATTTATATTGATGTGTTTGATTGTGCATGGTTACTTTTACACAAGAAGATTTAAATCTGGGAGGATTATTCAATGCTATAATGTACACAACCTCTTGCCTTGTAGAGTTCATAGTTTTTAAAAATGTTATAATCAACTAAGTTAAGTATTCAACTTTGCTTAAATACATAGTATAAAATGATAGAAGCATCTTAAGGTAATGTTTTAAATTATATACTCTAAAATTAAAATAAAATGGTCTATGAAAGTAATTTTTTCTGTTGTAAAACTTGAAAGAAAATATTTTTTTTTTAAAGTTTTCAGAAATTTCAAAGAATTAATTATTGATTTTGGAATGAAATATTTCAAATATAATTTCTATTTAACTTGCATAAATAATTTTACTTGTTATTTTTAACAAATTTCCTTTTAAATTTCATTAACAATATACTTTAAATTTTTATGCTAAAATAACTTGTTAAAGGAATTGAACTTATTAAAAATAATGACTAATAATAAAACTTTTAAAGCTTTTATTGTTACTATAGTGAAGGTAATCAAATTTCTATAATTTAAGTACTGGCATAGCTAGTCCTTAGTGAGGCCCTGTATCAAAATTCCTTGAAGGCTCTTTTTTGAGGTCTCTTAACATTTTGCGATTTTTGTGCTGACAAATTTTAGGGCCCCTGTAGCTTGGGGGCCCCATATCATTGATATGGCTGGTATAGTGGTAGCTATGCCCCTGAATTTAAGTTATGTCTTTCAACTGTAATGATGTGACCAGGGTAACCATTATCATGAACTTGTGACTGATGTTGTTTCTGTTGAGTCATGGGTTTTAGTCCTTGTGGCATGGAGACCTACCCTGTAGAAAGGCTGATGTACATCAAATCTGCTGAGACTTAAAATTCTTGTATTTGCAGGATGTAGAAGTTTAGTGTTATGTCAGAACTCTAGTGTCATCCTCATCACTTGATCTTTCTTCAAAATTTCATTGTCAATAACCTTCACTTTGCTTTATTGCCTCTTGTATAGTTGTGTCATAATTTATATCTTTGTAAAAATCTGCTTTAATTACCAAATCAATAGTCATGAGAAATATCTCAAAATATTTATATAAGTTGGGTAAAACAGTTATAGTATTAAAGTGTATAATACAATATAAAAAAATAATAATGAAGATTATTATAACTCATAATGCAATTTATTTTGTACTGAATTTTTAGTAAGTTACCAGATATTTGTAAAATACATTTTTCTTTTAAAATATTCTTATTTACATTGATTTTTTTTGCTATAATGGATTTTTGACATTCATTGTTGTTTCATATTAATCAGGTTATGAAAAAATGTCGCGCTGAAGAAGCTTTGATATTTTTTGTTGCAGAAGATCACAGTGAACTCTTATGTGAGGTTAGTTATTTGGAATTTTCTATTTTATTTGTATTTTATTCTTATAAGTTATATTACATTTTTTCTCCTAATGTTCTTATTTATATTGCAGGTAGTGGGTAATAAAATATTGAGTGAAGAAATCAAAGTTTCTGTAAGTATATCCTTTATGAAATAAATATGACACATTTTATTCGAAATAAAGCTACTATTTATCCTAATTTATTTCTGGATGTACTACTAAGTTTTTTTTGTAACATATAATATTAATCTGATATAATTCATGTGGTATATATATAATTTTTAATGTAATTTTATCATGTAAGCAGAGTGATAATCACAAGCACAAATGGATGCGCTGACCCCATCAAGTACCAAAATTAGGATGAGCTAGAAATTAGATGTCTGAACTAATTAAAATACTGCTAATGACAATGAGTGAAAATTATAATTAATGAATAAGATGTAATAGCTTTTTAATTAGCATGATCTTCATTTATTATTTAATATATTTGAACTAACATACGTGAATAATTTCCCTTATGAGAAATACAGTATCCAGCTATATAAAAAAGTTATTTAATAAAAATATATAGTGGTAAAAAAGTGATATTAAATAAAATGGTGTCAATAAGGATTAAAGTTGGATTCATCCATCATTCTATTAATACTGTTATGTGGAATATAGTTATTGGCATAAATCAGAGGAATACAATGTCTAAAAAAAATTAGTTTTCGAGTTTCAAATTTGTTCTGTAAAGTGTATCTGTCTTGAGTTTTTAAATAATGAATTGTAATATGCACACACACACACTTCAAATTATATTAAATATTTTCTTTTAATACTGAGTAACTCATGAAGAAAAGAAAATTTTTAACATGGTTTCTCTGTTTAGTATCCATTTGTTTAATGACTTTTGCATTTTGTTTCATCAGGTTGCTGCTAAGTGCAGCTTCTATGACTAGACTGTATTTGACCGGAATGACAGATACTGGTTTCTCAAAAGGGTTTTCCATTAAAAAATTTTTTAAACAATTTAAATCAAGTCAATTTTATTATGTGAAAGGTGTTTCATCAGCCGATTATTTTTTTATACTTCAAATTGTACATCATTTTGTCCATTATTGAACTTTTTTCAGTATGTTTTTATATTTAAAATGTTCTTAAAGCTGTTTTCTTGTGTCAAATATGAAATTTAAAATGTGTTTTCTAATGAAAATCATCGTAATTATCATATGAATTTGTGCTTTTGTAACGCATACATTAGTTTATGGTATTATGACTTTAAAAATTAAGAGTATTCTGTAAATGTTCTGTATTTTATTTTAACTTGTACAGTTAAACACCTATTTAGCATTACTTTATGGAGATATAATGGGGATTGTATTTTAGAGGGGGGGGGGGAAATCGAGTAGTATACTGAACTATTGTATTTCGTGCAAGGTAATGAAATCAAAATATAATATTGTTGGAACAATGTACAGAGTAAATGCATATTTAATAATTTAGAAGGCAGTTTTATAAGTTCTTAATTTTTTATGTAATTTATTTTTGTGCGTTATACAACCTCCATGTGATGCATAATTTGAAGTCAACATTTCAGATGATATATGTTCAGTAATGATATACCTTTTGATGTTATGCTTATTTAATGCAAGTCTGTTGTATTAATCATTTTTAATGAAATTTCTTTTAAAACAGCCGATACATTTATATTGAGAGCATTGGCTCTACTTTTAACAAATCCAATGCAGTTAGAGATACAATTAATATTTGCATTGTAACTGATATTTCTCTCGCTGTATGCACAGATAAGAAGCAAAATAAAATTGAATAGCATGATGTTAGTAGTGAAAAACATTTTTTGATTTAATTTGCTTTCTAGCAGTTTTTCCAAAATGTTAAAAAGTTAAATAATTTATTGAGAATTCACAGGTGTATATTCATAATATTTAATCTAACTCATTAGAAAGGAGACTAGTGAGTTAAAATAATGAGCATTAGCACAACCTCTACTAATCAACCAAACAATTAGTAATACAATTGACACCCATGATATAATGGTTATTCCTCCCATTTTGAACATGTAGATATCAAGCTACATCTATTCGAATAAAATCAAAACTTAGTAACATTTATGGTAAAAAATAGCTTTTAAATAACATCCTGCGTAAAAATTATGATTTGTCTGAATAATCTGTTTTTATTTATGTATAGTTAATATTAAGCTTTTTTATTTTTAGGTAGAAAATTCTACTTTTCAAACAGTTTTAGAGAAGAAAACCAGCCAAATAGTGAATAAAGCGAAGGTATGTGTTTTGAAAGGTATGTGCTCTGTCTTGATAGTGATAATTTGCTCCTAAAATTGATTCGGTTATTTTTAGAATTATATAATAAGGGATTGATACTTAAATAACAATGCAATTATATGCAATTATATTTTTTTAATAATTAGTTTAAGAAATAAAAATCTTAAATAAATTTCCAAAGAAAAATATAAATATCAAATTTATAATTAATTGTATTTAAAATCTCCTTTGGTATTAATTTTTAATTTATTCCACTTTCATAAGTATAAATATCCTTTCAAGAAATAATAATTGAAATTTTAATGAAATGCTAAAATGTTTTTTCTAAAAGACAGAAATCGAAACCTTTTTGATTTAAATTTAGTGAAGAGTTTTATATTGCATAACATCTAAACACAAAAACAATTATTTTCCATTATTAATTCTTACCTAAACATTTGGAATAAGATATTCTACTATCTTAAAAAAATGTACTGTAAGTGAGATCAACCTTTATACAGCCTTCTTACTTCATATTGTATGATAATAATATAGCTTTCATTATGTATCTACTGTTAATATGCATTCATTTGTTTGTAACTGTTATAATTTATTTCAATATTATGAATTTCTTTATCTATTATTTAAATTAAATTGTAAAGTATTTAAGTATTTTGTATGTATCTGTAATATATGCATATTTTGCTATTGAATGCTTCTAGATAAAATAATGTTATAGAGTTTTAAGTATTTTGTTGCAAAGAAATTGATTATAATTGTATTAATTCAGTGCTAAGTTTATGTTAAAATTAATGTTTAGTTATTAGCATTCATTCAGTTTTCCGAGTTTTTTTATGAATATATGTAGATATATTTAAGAAATTTCTGTTAGCATAGAATTGTTAAATTTATTGTGTAGTTAAGTACTGAAATTAGTTCATTCATAAATCATGTATGGGTTTTATTTTACATATATGTTTTTTTTAAATAAATGTTAATTTTTTTTTATAATGATTTGAAGTTACCCAAAAATATATGTCTAAAGCATTTATAATAATTTGCTATGAATTTCAAGCTTACCGAGAACCTCGATTATATATTTGAATAAGTAAATTAAAATTTTTCATACCTACCTGTATTTCTATTATTGGTGTATAAAATGCAATGATGAATGTTATTAGAAATGCTTTCCAAGTTTAGGTAACTTCTTGTAAATTTTATAAATATAAAAAAAAGATAAATATAATAAAATATAAAAGGATAAATACACTATATTTTTTAAAATAGCAATCTTACTGTATGAATGAATTTTTTTTCCATGTGATTTGCAGTTTTGTTTGGGAAATAACAATAGCTTCAGTATTCAAGTTGACTCAATTTTATGTGTTCCACTATTTAATTCAAATGCAGAAGATAGAGTTACAAGTCTTCTGTGTCTTGTTAATAAGAAAAAGTATGACAGTCTTTTTTTCCCTCTGTTATTTTTTAGTTATAAATGGTAATTTGTGTAACTTTCTTTGTTTATCATGATGCCTTAGTTGTATGCTACATACATTTATGCTTATGTTACTTTTAAAATAAATAATAATGTTTTTTGATTTGCTGATTTTTTTTAATTAAATGATGTAATACAGATTTTTAATAAGACTGATTATTTTTAAACAATAAAAAATGCAACTTAATTAGAAATATTTTTTATTGGTATTATGCTGTTTGAATAATTACAATTTAGTTGCATTTTTTCAGTATTAAAATTGATACTTGGTCATTAGCTTAAATTCATTTAACCTAAAAGTATTTTTGTTAACATGAGTAGGAATATTGTCTTAAAAAGTAAATTTCCACAAGCTTAGAGTTGTTAATTTTACTGTAGTTGAGTATTGAAATTAGTTCATTCATATAATGAATTTGTAATTTTTTTTTAACTGCTTCGATCATAGGTAAGGGAACATAAGGTCTCCATGAGTGATTTGTGCCACCTACATAATGTTGAATATAATTTTTCTTTTTTAATTTTATTATACCTTTATTAATAGCATTTATATTTGAAGTGGTATTTAATATAATATTTGTTTTAAATTTAAAATTCTAACTATTTATACATATGCTAAAGGAATATAAAAAACTAAAACAGCCTCCTTTATTACTGCCTAGTTAAAATGTGGCCTCTAATGGTAAAAGCTCTCTGGTATAGATGGCATCTTAAAAAATTTTAATGGTACTATGCATTATTTATTTTACAATTATAAGGCTGTCATTGTTTATATATATGTTTAAACATACCATCTGATTGGAAACACTATTTTATATAGAAAGACATTTCATTTTTGGTACTATCATATGTGAGCTTCACTATTATATGTAAACAACATATTTTATCATATTACTTTGTTTCATATTTATTGAATGTCTAATTTTTAAAATAATTGTATGTTAAATGGTAATATGCAATATACCACTCTGACATAAATAAAAGTAATTGGTATTTTCTGTTTTTACATTTAATGAAGACAGTGGCGTACACAGTAATTTTTCAAGGGGCTGGTGTCAAGGATCAAAAGTCCACCATTCTTGTATCATACCCTAATATGCCTCCAAACATATTCTTTTGATTTTGTTGATTGTCAGGGACAAAAAACAGAAAATAATTATTGAGTAAATAATTAGCATTAATTAATAAAATAAGTTATTAATAACAAATAATTGAACTTTACTTACAATATACATAGAATTATAATCAATAAAAAAAATCAAGGGTGATGGGGAATAGAAACTGTGGTCATTTTCTTGGGGACAAAAGTTGAGCTTCACATTATAATTAAATTAAATAAAGTATAAGAAATAGTGATTAAATTTATACTTTTAGAAAATGTTATTTGATTTATATTACTATTTCCAATAAAATACTAAAAAATTAGTGCTTCTTTTAATTTAGTATTATGTTTTGTTCCTTTTTTTACTCTATTAATTTTAGAACATGTATTTAATGACCGTTATTAATTTTTAGTTATATTTTTATGAAATAAATTGTGAAAACAATGTTAAATATTTTATTTTTATGTTACTAAATGGCATCAGTTGATAAATGTACTAGTTAAATATTTGGTAAATTTGAATGGAAATTGTTTTTTCTCTTTAATTTTCTTGCATGATATTAAATGAAATTTTTAAATAAAATTATCTTTCATATGCATAAGCTATAATTATTAAAGTGTATAAATATGTTTTATTAGTATTTATGTTTTCTAAGATAGAAAGTGTTATTTTTAAAGTAAAGAATGTTATGTAAATGATTAAGGAATTTAGGTAATAGCTATATGATGATGTATTACTTTTTTATATGAAATATAGATTAATAAGTTTTCTAGTTTATTTGATTCTTAATTTTTGCCCTTTAAAGGCTTTGAAATGGAAAATTCAGAAAATTGATAAAAAGTGCTTGCACTTTTTAAAACCAAATACCTGTTTATTTTATCCAGAACTTTTAAAAGTTACAGATATTATGTTTTTTCAGTTTTACAGTTGAAGATCTTGAGCTAGCAAAAAGTTGGGGCAAATACATTGGTCCCCTTTTATGGCGTTGTCGTCAGTATGAAGATGAAAGAAAAATTAGAAAACAAGCTCAGGTGTGTTTTACCCTTTCAATTGTGTTTATTATTCCAATTTCTTTACAATGAGTATAGTTAGTTTTTGCAATAAATCCCATTATTTTGTATGCATTTTGTTCTCTTTAAATGTGTAGTAAATGTTTTTTATTCTTCAATTTGAAAAAAGTAAAAAAAAGTAAATAAAACAATAGTTTTATCATAATTTGTTTTAAGTCAATACATTCTAGTTTATTAAAATAAGAAAAGTACAATCAAATTTTTTATTTTTAATAAGTCATTAGTGTGCAATATAGTGCATAGCTAGAATTGCTGTATTCTTATATTATCAAAAATGTTTTCATTAAAAGTTTTATATTTCTCTTAAATAAACTTATTCTGTTCAGGTTTTTTCATTATGTATTCCAAATGTGTATGCAGTAATACTTTAACTTATGCAACCCCAACTTACATGATTTTCAAATCCTTTCAATTCATCTTTTGTTTAAAGGGGGGAAAATGGTGAAATTGGTAATGTGGTTGAAAAAGTTGTTGACCTTTCCAGGAAAATAAATTTAGAAGTGGCTAGGGATGACATTCAATAACTGCTGGATTCCAATATTCAGGAACTGACAGTTGATGAGCTCACAGAAATGAATGAGCAAGAGCAAGGCATTGAAGAACTCTTTAGACCCAGTTCAATCAGAAGATGGACTGGCAATGTTGGGAATTTGACGGAAGGCCTCAGCTTGATTTAAATAGGGTTCAAAATTTTTTAAAAAGTATAGTCTCCAACGATGGGCATATTTTTTCAATAAAATCAGAAATAAAAAAATAATTAGTATTCTACAAGGAAATTTTCTGAAAGAAAAAAAAATTCTTTGAGCTGGCAGGCTATTTTGTTACATTTTATTAAACCTTCCACATCAAAATAACTCCAGTTTCAAGTTTTGTATACGTGTTATCTAAGATTTTATTAAACATTTTTTTAAAATTATTATTTTCTGTCATCTTAAACCCCAATTAAAAATAATTTATATGGGAAAGCATACTCTGACTTATGTGAATTTGATTTATGCGAGTATCACTCAGTCCTATGCCTATTGCTTAAGTTCAAGGTGTTAGTGTAATGCAGTTGATTTCTTAGAAAATGAAATTAATGCTTAATAAGATCAGCCTTTCACTGCAGCATTTGCAACACTTTATTTGAATATAAATTTATTTTCCTAATTACTTATGATAAAATGTCTTTCTCCTATTGAAATTAATGATACCTATTTTTTTTTAGTCTCTGTTGCAAGTTATCAAGACACTTTTAGTACAGATTGGTATGTATTATTTGATATTTCTGTTACTTAACATGTTTTTCAACATATTTTTTCGTGCCTTAAACTTTAATACACTTTCTAAAATTTTAGATAATGTAAATTTGCTTTTAAAAGAAGTAATGACTGAAGCAAGAAAATTAACTGGAGCAGAAAGGTTTGTTCTGCTTTTTAGTTTCTTTTACATATCTTTATTTCTACTTTGCAGGGAAATATTTCAAACTTTTTTGAAGGACAAATTCTATTTCATAAAAATAAATTATCATCTTATTTCCTTATGCTTTGCTCTGAGATGAATATAATTTTTCAACTACTTAACATTTCAAAAAGCATACAATTTAAACTTTTTTCAGTGTTATATTTTCTGTCTTGAATAAAATTTCAACTGCTAAAAAGTTAAAATGAGAAATTTTAATTTTATTCTATGTTATATTTTATATCCATCAATAATTTTTTCAATAGCTTGATTTATAAGCTATAAAATTGAAATATTTACTTTTATAAATCTTTTAATACTTAGTTTATTTATTTGTTTTTGTAAAAAAAAAAGAATTTAAAAAAAATTGTAATCAATTGGGTTAATTTTTGATTCATTAAGCTTTTTTTTTCAAATCTTTAATTGATTGGTCATATAATTGTAATTTCATGATCATATTTTATAAAATGCTAATTATTATTTATATTATAGTAACCTTATTGTGCTTTTGCTGTAATATTTTTAAAAATTAAAATTTAGCTTAGAATATTTTGTTTTTATTCTACAATTAATTATTGAAGATCAGTTTATTGTAATTTTTAATATTCAATATTTGTAATTTTTTTCTTTTAGTAGTTTATCTCATAATTGTTTTGTTTTTCTATTTAGATGCTCCTTGTTTCTTCTGGATAGAGAAGAAAATGTGCTGGTTGCAAAAGTTTTTGATGGAAATAGTACTGAGAATTTGAATGAAGTAATCTATTACTTTTATTTTTGGTATTTGGTATTTGTTATAACACAGCAATATAAAAATAATACTATAACAATATTTATTAAAAGTTAAGTTATATTCTGGGGATGTATATTTTTAAATAAAACACTAATTATATATATTTCTTGTTATCAAGTTTTGTTATGTTGTGTGTTTACCTTTTAATTTATTATTTTTTAAACATATATATGAGGAATATATATATATATATATATTTTAATCACTAAAGGACAAAAATTTTGACTAGTTGATAATAACATGAATTTATAACCAAAGCAATTTATAACAAACATGGTTATTTTGGAATATAATTACCATGTAGATTAAAAAATTTGTCATATCAGTGGACAGTTTCTGATGCCCACTTTAAAGAAAGCTACTGCTATTGATGTCAGATGGATCTGGACATTATTTTAAACTTTGCTATTGTTTTAGAACAGGGGTACTCAACCTTTTTTCATGCCAGGCTGCATACATGACAGACATTTCACGCGGGCTGCAACATGAGGATAGTGGAAAAAACACACTATAAGACCAAAGCAACATTGGACAAAATTGATCAAAATATTGAAACTCTTATGGGGCTTTTATTTTAATACTATACCTTTCTATCTAACACATAAAAATATTTATTTTAGGCATTTTTTACTGAGTTATGAGTTAGTTTCAATTTCCTATCTAAACCTCTTGCTTATATTCTACTATAAAAAAAGCAAATTAATAGCAAAATTTATTGATTTAATTCTTTGATTGATAAAATTTCCCACTAAATTTGTAGTACATTGTTCTCTAATAATTGGAATTTCTTTCTGAGTGGCCATAACTGGGCCACTCAGAAAAGGCCGGTGGGCTACATGTGGCCTGTGGGCCACAGGTTGAGTATCATTGTTGTAGAAGCTATGGACTCTTAGCCATTCATTAGATCATAGAAGATATCAAAATCACTCAGCATTAAGTTAAAGCTATATGTCAAATCATCGCATTCTATTTAAATTGCTCCAATAGCTGTTTGGTTACATCAATATTTTGAGAGTGAACATTGTCATAAATGAAGACAACTGCAGAAATCAGCATTCTTGTTCTTTAGGTGATTTTATGCTGCATTATTCCCTTCTTCCAGAAGAAAGTGAACAACACTACACAATTTACATTTGGCTGGAGCATCCCTTGTACAAACCATGTGTTTATATGTCTGTAACTCAGTTCAAACTGGCAAGCTTAGATTGTTAGTAGCAGAGATTATGGTTATAGAGATGCTGAACTAGAGCCACTGCACATCTCAACCCCCTATTACTTGTCTGCCTCTTTAATGGCTCAATCAGAAATCAGGGAAGGGCCACATCTCTTGTATGTATATGCAGTGAACATGAAGTTGAGGGGACTGAAATATTTTTTCTTGTTAAAACAATTTCATGTTAAAGGACAACACACACAAAAAAAGAACACATATTCAACAAAATTAAGTTTTTTAGAGTAGACTTTATTTACATAGATATGTTTATATGCATGTATTTAATAAAAATCAATGAAACAAAAACATTCACAAGAACTTAATGGAATTTAATACAAACTTTTTAAGTTCTTTGAAAAAAAAATCATTGAGTTTTTGGAAAATAATCTGATATTTTCTTTTCAATTTCTTTTTTAGCATCAAATTGTTCCATGTCGTCTATTTTGTTATTCATTTCACCATTGGAATATGCCATCTAAATAACTGTGCATACTTTTCATAATGTTTCTCATTTTTGATGATGTGGGAACATGAGCTGCATTATTCATTTCATTTTCCCTATCATAATTTGCATCAATGATGTTTTTTGAGCTTTGAACAAACTCCAAAATGACTTTGCCATACTCGGGGCTGTACACACATTATCATCTACTGCAATGAATTCTTCCGATGATACAGTAGGAAAGTCCAATAATACAGAAACTTGCTCAGACATTTCATTCAGTGTCAGTTTAGTTTCAATATCCTCCTGGTGTTTTCCGTATTTTGTTCATTCTCAGAAGGGAAATCTTTTCATGTTAAGAGAAAAAAAATGAATGAAAATATGTAGTATTTTTTCGGGACAATTGTATTATTTCATGTTTAACCAATATTTTGTCTTAAGCGTTTTCCTGTTAAACTTATTTCACCGCACACAGAGGAAAAAAAAAGATATACCTGCAAGGAATTGTCAGAATGAAATGAAATTTACAAGGTTGGTGAAAATCTTATGGAAGAGTAAATAAGAAAAATTTGAGGCTGAAATATGCAAGATTTATTGAGCAAAATTCTGATGTTATATAGACCCTATGACCACTATTATTTCTAATACACCATGCTAAGTCCTTAGAAGTGAGTTATACAAGCACTTTAAGAACTGCAATAGTCCTTACTATGCTACTTGAATCCTCGCATGCAGTTCCTGCAGATTATGTGGTAGAGGTGGAGTGACTTGTCTTCCCTTGGTATACCTTACATTTTTCATCAGAGACAAGTCCAGGAAAACTGTCCATTGCAGTAAGTATCTGTCTAGTGATGGAAGCAGTATATGATCAAATATTATCTTGTTGGAAAATTAATTGAAATTGGAAATTCAGGAGTAAAACTCCAGCTGGTCATTGCTCATCCCAACCTTTTATTATCTCTCTGGCTCCTTAGTGGTGAAATCAGGAATTGAAAAAAAAAATACTTTATGTGTTTGTATATACACTTTCAGGTACACATACACAAAAAAAGTTACATCAGAAAGGAGCAATAATATAGGAAATGTAATGTCAGCATGTCAAGGAGCCCATAATAAACACCTAAGGTGAATTAGCATCAAATGCAGTAGCACTCCTCACCATGAGACTAATTCTTCTGAACATTTGAATTTCACAGCAAATTGTGGATTTTACTGGTACTGGCATTGCCTCCAAATGGATTGAATTGTTATCATGGATTGGATTGTTATCTCTATCCAGATAAGAGTAGAACAAGTTAGGAAAGATGACTCAATGCCATCTGGAAGGAGACTATTTCAGTCTTTAAGGAGGATACAATACTGTGAGAAGTAGTAGTCTTATTTGTCTATCTGAGCTTAGTTCCATGTTGTGAAATTGACAAATGGTGAAATTACTTATGGGATAATCAACAAAGGTTTCCACTGTATGCTAGATGCCTAAACAGCAGTAGTTGGTTCAGTATGCACATATTTTACACTTCGATTCTCATTTGGTCTGGTTTGTTGGAGTCTCTCTAAGTCTTAATGACACTGGAATGTGTAGATTAAACCATCCACCTTCTAGAAGTCCAATGATTCAGTCTTTATCAAGCTATTCTAGTTCTTTAAATTGATAGTGAACTTTTCTTTGAGGCATAATCCAATAAAAATCAATATAACTAACCCATCAACATGAATCAAAAGGAATTTACTCCACTCTTAGTAGTCCTCCTTTGATTCCACATGCACAGTGTTTAAATGTTGTCCTGTGCCCTTTGTGTTCAATCGAACCTGGGAATTTGATCATTTGCATCTCTAAAGTAGGTTTACCATTCCTTTCAAATTTCAATTATGCCACTCTACTCCTTCAAGTACATTTTTTTTGGTCTTAGAGTGTATATATATATATTTTATTGTGGATACAGACCTTTATGAAATTGTTTCATTTTATCACTCACCATGGACTGATTTTATAATTATATGCATGTCTAGTTAGAAAAGTAATAAGAAATAATACTATAATTTTTATATCAATGTATATTTCCCTTACTTGAAGTTCTATTTAAATAAACTGTAAAATGTATCCTTGTTATATAAGAATGAAAAAGGTTTTAAAAGTCTGCAGCCTCTAAAATGCATGGTAACTACTGAGATTAATGGCTAAATAAGGTTTGGGAAGAAACTAGAAAGCTACCATCAAACTATTTCAACAAGAATTGTAATTTATCAATCTAAATTTTTTTACTTTTCAGTCATTATAATATCAATCATAAGTTCAAGACCTTTCCTTCCCCCTTGTTCTCTTGCCAAATTCCTTTCAATTTAAGAAGTTTGCTACTTTAGCATGCATCATATTACCATTATTTATAAGTTTAAAATATCCTCATTCGATGTTAGTCATTGACATTTAGCTCATGTAATAAACTTCTGTGTTTTTTCTGTGCAAAAGTATTACATATAATGAAGTATTTTCAGTTTACCCTTATTGTTAAGGAATTCTTGTCTATGCCGACTACTTGTTTGGGAGTGGTTTGCATTAAAAAAAAAACACTGACAAAAGTGCCAAGACGTAATCTTTATGCTGAAAATTCAAAATCTCTTTTTTTATAGAGGGGCTCAAACTCCCCTCAATGTACCCTTGTATATGCCATTGATTCTTGTTGTTCAAGTTTGAATATTTAATTTATTTCTGTTATAAAAATTGCTATGCATCTGGTTACAATGTTTAATCTGCATATTGGGATTCCATGAGCAATCGAAAATTCTAACATTGCTTTATTCTTAAAACTTCCCTGTGATTTTTGCAAAATTTATGTTGCTGTCATATGATTTGAGACACTTCAGTGTATATACAGTGAAAAATAATAGATTGTCTTAAGTTTTGCAAACTTTTCATTTAAAATTATTTGCAGTGTCCTCAAGATATATCCATTCCTGTTACTGAAGGTATTGCAGGTCATGTAGCTATGAGTGGTAAGTAACCATGGAATGTGTACATTTCTTTGTCTGTTAAATGAAAAATTATTTTATGTTTAATCTTTTGGATAATTATTTTTGGAATTATTATTAAAGTGTTTGTATATGTAATATCATACTGTAATGTATTTCTATTTTAAATAAAATTGCTATTTTGCTCAGATCTTCAAAATTTTTATTTATATAAAACATGGAAGTGTTTCAGATTTTATTTATAAGAATACTTTCTGTAGTTGATCATTATAAGATGTATTGAAAGCAAACATTGTGTATATATATATATATATATACACACACATATACTTAATAACTTTTTTGAGTGTAATATTTTATTAGTATTTTGTGTATCTTTGAGTTGGTTTTGTTTGCATTCAGTATAAGTAACGTTTTAAAATTAATTTCTAATTTTCAAAAATATTAATTATAGTCATTATACATATATTTATATTGCATGAAGTTAAAAAAGGAGTTATGTGTGTTATGTGTTTATTATGTTTGTATGGTTTGTATCATAAATCTTCTCTGAAAACCATTGTACTTATGGCATCATTATTGGAGTGTCAAATAAATTAGGCTGGTTTTTTTGTCTTTGAAGGAAATTGCCTTACTTTTGTGGATTTTATTGCATTCATTGTGCATTTATGCCTTAAGCTACTCTGACATAGTAGAACTGCTACATTTTTGGAATTGCATTTGTACCTAAGCATTTGTGCCTGGATATTCTTATTAATTTTATTTATTTCAGATTTGAATGTATTTGGTGTATCTGTTTAGTAAAAAAGTGATATTTTATTCTCACTTTTTTAAGTAGAGTGAACATTTTACCATTGTTTTATTTTTGTAAAAAATTTCTCTGCCTAATTTTTTTTGCCTACTTTGCAAGATAATTCAAATGCTGATTGGTTTTTAAAGTGCATTTGATCATATTTCATTCTTTTATGATTTAGGTGAGATTTTGAATATTAATAATGCATATGAACATCCACTATTTTATCGCAAAATTGATGATGCTACTGGATTTAAAACAAGGTAATTTTTTAAAAATATCTTTGATAAATAATATGATTTATCTTACAAATATTGTCTGATATATTTTAAGAGATTTCAAAATATTTATATTAAGTATTCTATAATTTTTTATGCCCTGAAAAAAAAGCTAACTTTTGCTAATTTAGGTAAAGTTATGTTTAAAAAAAATTTGGGTAGAAATATTTTTAATATTTCATGTTATTTTCCAGTGCTATAATTTTTATATTTCTTTTAATTTTGTATTGTTAAATTTTATGTATCAGAAACTTGTTTTAGCTCTTAAAGTTTTTGCTTCTTTTCACATAAAAATGCAATACTCATTTTATGTAAAAAATATGTATTTGATTTAGCTAATTCTAAAAATAATCTTAGAAGTAAAATTAAACTTTTCATGTTTTATTTATTAAAGAAAAAGGTTTTTTTTGTTTTTAATATTTTTCTTATTATTGATATCAGCCTGATTGAACAAAATTAAACCGTTCATTTATTCTTTTGTTATAATGAGAGCATTTTTCATGCAATATAAGTGCTTTATATTGTAGTACTGTATCAAATTATACCAGTGGCGCACACAAGGGAGGGGTTCTGGGGGTCCAGACCCCCCCAAAGCCCTTGATTTTTTTTCTGATTGATTATAATTCTAAGTATATAGTACGTAAAATTTAACTAAGTATTTGTTATTAATGATTAATTTTATTAGTTAATGCTGATTATTTATTGAATAGTTATTTTTTACTGTGTTTTGTGCCCGAAAATCGACAAAATCAAAAGGAGCATGATACAAGATTGGTGAACTTTCGACCCCAGACCCCCCCTTGTAAAATTCCTGTGTGCGCTACGGAGTTATACTATTTTACAATAGGATTTGATCTTTTTAAATAAAGTCTTTAAAGAACTTAGACGGCATTAATATTGTTGTAGATATGATTGTGTACATTCTTTCAAATATATAGGCTAAAGGCTAAATTACTCTTTATTGATGCATTTCATTCCTTTTCATTAAATATTTATTTAATTTATTGAATTAATGTTTATGTTGCTTTTTAAAATTACTATAACTTTTGATTTATTAATTTTTTTATTTCATTTTTCAAAGTTTTTCAGAAATATTTAATTTGATTTTTTAAGAAAAAGGAATAAACTAAATTTTTTTATTTCATTTATTTTTAATGATAAGCATTTTTTCTTATTTTTGCTGAATATTTAGGTTTGCTGTTTTTAATATTCTAGTTACATACATATTAATGGTATTTTGCTAATTTTGTGTAATAATTTATGTTTGTTATTCATCAAAATTTCACTGAGAAATCTTTCAGAAATTAAATTTATGTACTTCTTAATCAGTATGAAATATTTTTTTTAAAAAAGTAAATTTCCTCTTTGTTGAAATATTTTACCTTTTTTAATTTTAGGAATATTCTTTGTTTTCCCATTCAAGATGACAATGGTGAGTCCTCATTTAAAAACAAAATTATGGCTTTGATAAAGTAATATTCTAAATTTTTTTTATACAATTTATTTACTTTATTAGGTATAATAGGAGTTGCAGAGCTATGTAATAAAATCAATGGCAGTCATTTTACCCAGTTTGATGAGGAAATTGCCAGTACATTTTCAGTGTATTGTGCTATTTGTATCATGCATGTAAGATAATTTTTTTTTCTCTATGTGATAACATTTTTAAAAAGAATCAATTTGATATCACGCATTCTTTTTTGAAAATTAAATTCAATGTGTGTCTAATTTATCTTCTGGCTCAAAATATCCTTCTTTATAGATTCACAATAATATATTTCTTAAAATTTTTGTATTTTTTAAATGAAACTGGAAAATGATATAATTTACCTAATCATTTTTTGATGCACATTTTATTTTAAAATATTTCATTATTTTTCAGCCATTTCTTTTTAAGTTTATTTTGTTGATATGATATTTTTTGACATGTTAAGTTTCATTATTATTTTTTTGCAGTCTTTAATGTGGAAGAAAGTTCGAGATGCCCAGTCTCGTAGCAGATTGTCTAATGGCTTAATTATGCAGTCAAAGGTAAAATAGCATATATATTTAAATTATAAGATTTTCATAAATTTTATCTGTAATTGCTCCCATTAGTTAAAAATTTTACTTTTAGCTTTTAATTCTAACTTTCTTTTCCCTATCTTTAATGCATATTCACAGAATTATTCTTTTTGAAAAGCTTTTTATTTTTATTTCTAATGTTTTGCAAATATTTATTTTATCGCAATGCTTTTAAGAAATAATTTAATCTTTCTTAAATTATTGGTTTTCAAACAATATATGTAACAAATTTAACATCCTCACACACTAACCTCATATTTTTTTTTGACAAAATTAAGAATTAATGAATGAAATAAGAAAATAAATAGGAATTGATGTCAAATTGCTTTATTATTTAATTGTTAAAAATAATTTATTAAAAATTATTTATATCACATTAAAATGTTTTTAAAATCAAGAGAAGTATGCATATGAAGAGTTTTAAAAAATTTTTGTTTGCTTTTATTTTACGGAAAATTCATTGGTAACTGTGCATATTTGTGCTTCATTTAGAAACTGCTAGTGCTTTGATGCATATGCAATATTGTAATGGTTGCAAGAGATGTTTTATTCTAGAATTTTACTTGTCAAGTATTATTCCTATTTTATATTTGTTTTATTTTGGGAGCATTCTGACAATTTTTTGGATTTATACTGTAATTATTTTTATTATATTATCAGGTTGCTTATCATTACCTCAATGATTTGAATATAATTATCATAATGACTTGGGTTTTGTAAAACTTCATTATGCTTATTGAAATTATAAGGAGTTTGCCTATCAGCAATTCTATTCATAATCTGTTTTTTATTTGTAAAACAGAAAGTCATGTGTAGATTTGTAGAATTTTATACTTGTTACATTTATACACAATTTATTTAAAAGTTAAATAAAGTGAAGATCACAGAAAAGCATCTTTTAAATGCGTTTTAGAACTTTATTAAATTCTATAACACCCATTTTTCTCAATAACGAATCAGTCTATAAACATTATTAATAGATAACCTACTTCACTAATGGATTGTGGTTCAGGTAACGGACTCGTGACCAGCGTGTCATGAGTTTGAGCCAAGAACTACTGAGGTGTTGTGGAGTGATGTACATTAAATCTGTCAAAGCTCAAAAGTCCCCCTATTGGTGTGGTTAGGTAGTTAGGAGAGGGAAATGCCAGCTTAGGTGTTGCTCTCATAAAAATGGTTCAAAATTACGAGGTCCATCACCAAAAGCCCTTGAGTAGCTGAACAGTGCAATGTTAATATTCACTCACTCACTAATTAATTTATCAATTACTTAAACTAGCTAAGTTTTTGAAAATAAATTATGATTTTTTTTACTTTCTTAATGGTTACATGGATTTTAAAAGAATTAAATGTACTAAAATATTTTAAATATAGATAATAAAAAAATAAATATTCCAGTCACTTGTAACAGTAATTTTTTGAAGTACAGTGAATGTGGAAAAATGATTGATACTTTTGTAACATTTTTGTTATTTAACTACTAATGCACATTATGTTTAAATCTGTTTGAACCACAATTATTTTAGTTTTTATTTTAAAGTACTGTTGATTTGAAATATCTGAGAGTTAGAGATTTCAAATGATTTTTATGATTTTTAGTAGGAAAAAGTGTGTTCCAAGAAGTATATAAGGAAGAGAACAAATAAATTATAATTATATTCTCAGATGTGTCATTTTCATTTCGTTTATCTTTTTAAAAAGGTTTTCTTTTATTTTTTCTTAAAGGTTTCAGAAGAAGAATTTTTACGATTAACCAGTCAAATGTCTGGTGCAAATTGCATCAATGAGCATTTTCGTAATTTTACTTTTATTCCAAGACTTCTCACTGATTCTGAAGCAGCTCATGTAAGTATTAATGTTACTGACTAGACCATTATATATACATGTGGCAATTTTTTTGCATTGTTTAAAAATAATTATATTTAGTCGATATTGAATTATTAGGCATGTTAGTTATGTATTAATTCATGTTTTTTTTATTTAATTTAGTTTTTAATATATTGAACAGTGAATCAAATACTTAAGTATTGTGTTTAATATTTAATTTTATCATTGATTTTTAAATGATGCATTTAAAATCTTTATTTTTCATTTCTGATTGTCTGAAATGTGAAAACTTTACATACTTTGTAGGCAACTCTGGGAATGTTTGAAGATCTAGGTTTTACAAATGTATGGAGATTACGCAAAAGTACTTTGATCAGGTATTTATAATATTTTTTCCTTTATTCTGAACTTCATTCTTACATTTAAAATGCAATTTTCATTAAAATAGTTAGAAAATTTATTTTATTCATTTGATTTTTTTTTTATGTTGATGAAATGGAATATTCAAATTCACTTAAAACCTATATATGCAAATTATGTAGAATAATGGTAAAAAATTGAACACATGAACATTTTTTTAAAAAAATAAGCAATACTTATTCCTTAATCAATACTTATGTTGTTCATTCCTATTTTTCAGCTATTTAGTATAAAATTATTAGTTTTGACATTTCTTATACTTTATGAAGGAATTATGGCTGTATTGATTTAATGTACCTTTGAAAATATTCTTTAATAAAATGTACTAACATTATATTTTGTTTTAAAGGGCTTCAGTTACTTATATCAATTAACAGCAATGAACTACAGGGATATTTTAGGTTTTTCTTAAGATAATTGTGATTTTATGGGCAAGACAATGAATTAAATCGTATGAATAAATACTAGAAATTAGAAAACTATTTTAAATATAAAATTTTCACAATTTGTTGTAGTGTTTCATGGATTCAATAAGGAAGTCATTAGTATTATTTAGACTACTATATTTATTATCTTTTGCTTTCTCTCTTTGTGTGTATATATATATATTTCTGCTTAATTATTTCTATCTAAAATTTTATAATTTTAATACGAGTATAATGAATTAGATTATTTTCATCCTTCTTGTATGGCACATTATACTAGTTTGTAGAAACAAACATCAGAAAGATTTTTTTATAAAACTGTTAATCTAGTATTTAAAAAGTTTAATTAATAATTTGAAGCCCAGTGGTTGAGTGGCAGTACATCGCGCTTCCACACCACAGGTCCGAGGTTCAAACCTCGGGCTGGGCAAGGTCCACTCAGCCTTTTATCCCTTCAGTTAGTTGATAAATGAGTGCCAAGCTTGCTTGGGAACTTATCGTTGGGGGTTTCGCATCAGACTGACCACTCCATTGTAATATCTGCTCATGCACCTCAGGGCCCACGGTCACACATACTGATATGGGCACAGTAGGCCTTGGTCCTCATGGGCTGTTGTGCCACAGAGTTTAGTCAATTAATAATTTATTTAAGTAGTTT
Organism: Trichonephila inaurata madagascariensis; assembly: GCA_019973955.1. Lineage (NCBI taxonomy): Eukaryota > Metazoa > Arthropoda > Arachnida > Araneae > Nephilidae > Trichonephila > Trichonephila inaurata. The sequence goes on along the minus strand of BMAV01009618.1, from coordinate 598,254 downwards.
ATTTAGTTTATTTCAAAAGCTTGTGATAAAGTTTCTGTAGACAATTTTATTAGACAATTGTTTTCATTAATTTATTGATTTCACAAAACTTTTTTAAAGAAAATTCCTTATGTTTCAAATTTATTTTATATTTTAAAAGTATCTTTTGTTTAATAACTATTAAACTTTTTTCCCTTTCTTGAAACTTTTAGTTTGATTGTAGTTAAATTATTTAATACTTAAATCCAAAATACACTTGTCCTAGTTTACTGGATTTTATTGTCCAAGCATTAAATATTTTATATTTAGTATGCTTTATATTGTAGTGCGTAAAGCAATCCTTTTCTATAATATGCAAAATAATACCATTGAAATTGTTAAATAGGTCATAGGGTTGTGATATCCCAATGATCTAAAATTTAATCAGTTCTTGTGATCATTATATACTTATACTTTTACAAAATGTGTAAGGGAATTAAAAGCTGCAATTGTGTGTGGAGTTTTATTACTACACACTATTTTACATATATTTATTGATGTTAAAAATATGTATTATGTGTAAAAACTTTTTACTTAATTTTAAATTTTTTTATCACTTAAAATGCAAGTTTTCTAATAAAATAATTTTTAGTTTATAATTCTAATATTTTGTATTCTTTTTTTCTTTTTTTAGATTCATAATTACTGTTAAACAAGGTTATCGTGACCCTCCATATCATAACTGGAAGCATGGCTTTTCTGTTGCCCATTTTTCATATTTATTACTTAAAAACTTAAAATTGATGGGGAATCAATTAAGGTAAATAATATTTTGTGATTTCAATCATTTTCAAATTTTTAGATATATAAGCTTATCAATTGTTAATATCTTTTAAAAAACCTTTTGTTATAAATTTATGTTCTATAAGTTTTCTATATTGCTTTAATATATAATTTTTTCATTTGTAAAAGTGCATTTTTAAGCTTAAATTCAATGTTTTTCAAATAATGTTATTTTAAATTTGTACAATTATTGTAAAACTTAGAATTTCTTTCAAAATGGATGAATTTCAAAAATTTCTTCTGTTATATATTATCACTGTTTGTTATTAAGTATTTTACTTGTATATTTTTTAGTACTATTGAGTAAAATTTATTACTGTTTCCATTCCTTGCTGAATTTTTCAATATGCTAAATTCTATATTTGTTGTAACAAATATAATCATTATTGCCTTTTTTTTGCAAACTAAAATGTCTTAAATTCCTATTAAAATGTTATTTTATAATTAAAATAATTTCTTAATTTATATAAGTAGTTGCTTGCGATAAAATATTTTTTTTTTGTAAAGTTTTCTAGAAGGCTTATGTCTTTTTGTTGCATGCTTGTGCCATGACTTGGACCATCGAGGTACAACAAGTTCTTTTCAAGTTACATCTGTAAGTTAATATTAAATAAGTTTGTTAGGTGAATTCATTTTTTTCAGTACAGTCTTAATTTTTAACAAAAGTATTTTAAAGAAACAAAGATTGTAGTATAAATTATTAAAGTAAAATATTTTTATCGTTAGAAATCTGTGCTTGCTGCTCTGTACAGTTCTGAAGGATCTGTTTTAGAAGTAAGTGTCATATTTTTCACTGTTGATTTTTTTGTTGAAATATTTTAGACTACTTTTAAGTTATTAAAAAGTAAGTTTAAAGATGGCTTTTCTTGGTTATTGATTTAATTTAAATTTTCAAAATAGAAAAATTTGATTTTTTCCCATATTTATAGTTGATTTACTGCATATTTATAGACAGTTTTTTCAAATCTTTTATTATAAAATAGAATATTAATTATTTTAGATCTAAATTTTTGGTCTTGTGCTTATCTTTTACAGAGACATCATTTTGCCCAAACCATGGCAATTTTGCACACAGAAGGATGTAATATTTTTGAAAATTTGACAGAAGTAGTAAGAATTGAATTTTAATTTTTGATTTTAATTCAATAGATTTTTAAAAATCAAATAATTTTGTTTCATTTAATAAATTTTGCTCAATTTTATGTTAATGTTATATACTTATCTAGAATTAATTTTCAAATAAAAATGCAAGCTTTCATGACTATTCTATGTCTTTCAATTTATTAATTGTAAATTATTTAAAATTTAAGATAAAGTTTTTTATATTAGTAGATTTTGATATACTATTTTATAGTCAGGAAAATGATCAGAGAGTTTTAGGTTTTTAATATTCCCATTTTAAATCTATCGAATATAATAACTATAATTTTCTTAAGTAAAATGAATAAAATTCTTTGCATAATTTATAAAATTGTATGATTTTATATTTAAAATTTCGTATTATAGTAACAAATATGTTTTCTATTTTTAAGGATGGGGGAAAAAGTCAGTTTTATGTACTAATGCAACTCTTTTTCATGTTAGGAATATAAACAGTGCTTGGATTACATACGGGATATAATTTTAGCGACAGATTTAGCTCATCATTTTCGAATTTTAAAAGACATTAAAAAAGTTTTAACTGGTAAGTATTAAAATGTCCTTCATCAATAAATTTCCACTTTAATAAAAATAGGACTTTAATTCTATATTCTTCATTGTTTCAGATGGCTATGACAGAACAAATCAAGACCACCACAATACTCTTTTATGTCTCATTGTTACTTCATGTGATTTATCAGATCAAACAAAAGATTGGTCAAATACTAAAGAAATAGCTGTGTGTACAATTTTTCTATTGTTCTTAATTTTTTGAAGAAAGCTCACTTTGTCTTGAAAGTGTACTAATGCCCTCTCAAATGTTTGTTTTTTTTAAAAAAATTAATCTCATTAAAAATATTTTTCAATGTATTTTAAAAGTAATTCTAATAATATGAGCTGTTTTATGTGAGTTTTAATGAACAAATAATGAGTAAAGTTCTGGAACTGGATACAATTTTTTTTTATGAAAACATTTATTATTGGCAGAATAATTTCAGAGATTTTTTTTTTCTCTCTTCAAAAACGAAATTGAAGGGGTAATTAAGGCCATTTCTTTTTCATTTATATTGAAGATCTAGAACTCATGATATTTTTAATTCATTATAAATTGATTTGAAAAAAAATGGTTTTGTTGCATATGCGTATTTCAGTTTTTCATATGAAGTATCAAAATATAGGTACAATTCAGTTAACTTCACTATTCATCATCAAGAATAAGCATATGAAATAAGAGGAGTTCAAAGGAGAAAATATGAAAATGTAATGAGTTCCAACTTGTAAATAAGCAATATGAAATTTTACTAATATCTTTCAGACTTGCCGAATATGGTTGAGTTATCTCTACGAATGATTCCTTTATTTTGAAACAATATGATAACTTCATCATTTGGAAATTTCAAAATTAGGAATTCCTTAACAGTTCATTGGTAAAAAGTTCTCTGAAAATTAAATTTCAAAAATCAGAACTATAAGTTATTTAGAGTGGTTGACTGCTTTCCTTGGTTCCCTTTATTTATTTTTAACTGGTAGTGCACTAATTGAATTGTACCAAGTAATTGTTAAAAGAATTCAGAGTTTCTTCAGTAAGGAATTATGGTGTTTTTTTAAAAACATTTTGTGCTTAACAAATCATGCTAAGATCTTATTATTAGTTTTATTTATATAAATCTGTAATAAATTTTAAAATTTTGGAAAAAAAATTAACAGAAGGGTGGAGTAAAATGTAGAATATAAATGTAGGTAGTTTTTTGATATTTATGAAACTTTATTTAACTAATAGTATAGTTTTAAATATAAATGTGAAACAGCATTTATACTTCATTTGTATGCATTCATGTATAATAAAACTCATACAATGATTTTTTTTTCAAGTTATTTTTCTTAATACTTTTAGAAACTCATCTACAGAGAGTTCTTTTCCCAAGGTGACCTTGAAAAGGCAATGGGTGTCATGCCTAGTGAAATGATGGATAGAGAAAAAGCAAGAATACCACGGTTGCAAATTAATTTTTTGGAGCAAGTAGTTTCACCTGTCTTTGAGTAAGCATATTTAAAAGTTATATTTATGAATTTTAAAGTATGAATATGTGTTGTGGTGATTGTAATTTTTTAATGTATTGTTTTATGTTTAGACTTCTCGCAGGTTTCTTTCCTGATTTACAAGTACTTGTAGATACAATTAATGAGCATAAAAGACAGTGGGATAAAGTAGAACAGGTGTTTACTGAACACTTGCCTAGTAGCAACATTTCACCCCTTGATTTCTTAGATGATGAAAGAGTAGATGGTGCTGCAATGTCTGCTTAATGTTGTGTTTTAAGATGTCAATAAATATCTGTTGTCGTATCTTTGTATAAGATTTGCATTTTGCTTCATATAAGATTTGTATTTTTCATATCTTTTAAATGCTTCATTAGAATAAGAAATGTGTAATATCTCAAATTTATTATGTAAATGGATTCCTATTAATTTATTTTCAAATAATTTTATTGTTTCTTGTAGGAATATTGATTTATCCAAATCTTGCCTTTTTTTTGGAATAGTTTCAAATTAGGTAAATAAAAAGTGACTTTAATGTATTGTTAAATATACGTAGGGACATATTATGATATTTATATTGCATTTATTTTAGTTGTAACAAGTTTGTAGTGCTATATTGTTTCCTTGTAAATTTATTCTCTTGTTGTATGGTATATTATATCATAAATTGGTTATTTTTAGCAGTTGATCTTTCTTTGAAGTTCCATAAAAAATATCTGAATAAGTTTTTAAGCTAGTGTATTTTTTGTAATTACCATGATTGACGATTACCATAATCACTTCAATATTTTTGGAAATTTTATGTTTAGCCAAAATAGTTTCTTGCGCCATACACTAACACTCACTGACTTGGAAAATTTATTAACTTGAATGTAAAACATTACAATGAGAGAGAGAGTTTTTGCTATAGTAAAATTCTGGTTCTTACTTTTTAGGTTGTAATTTGATTTATCTTTTAAAAAAAAATTCTAAATTAACTTTATATTAAGTATAGAAATGTTGTTGACAAGGAAGAAGATTCATTATAAAAATAATTTTTCTCTTGTATCCCTAAAATATTAAATCAAAATAAAGATTTTTTTTTCTTTGTTGAGAATATTTTGATTTTTGTGTTTTTAACACAGACAAATTTTATGAAAATTTTCAACTTAGTTTAAATTAATAACCTAATTTTCTTGAATAATTTTAACTTGCTAAAATATTTGAACTTGTTTGAATTTATTCATGACAACTCACTGTGACTGATTTTTTTTCAAGCTGAAAATGTTAATTTTTTTCAAAATTTTAAAAATTATAAACCAGGAAAATATGATGTTTAAACTTTCAATGTTTGAACTGCATATTCAGATAAATATATACTTAATTTTTTAAAAAAAAACAACTTATTTTTAAATCTCATGCAGAATATTATCTCGCTTTTTCATTTTTTTAAAATCATATTGTTTCTACTTTCTCACTTAAGTCACCTCAAATTTCATTTTAAATTGTGCAGTTAAACATTTGTTTTATCTGTAAAATTTCCTTTTGTTTTTTATATTTTTCATGGCATATTTTTTTAAAAAGAATTGTTTAAGAATCAATACACTATTTTTATAATACTGCTTTGTGTACTGGTATTGTTTCATAATGTTCTAACTTTTCTTGTGTTAACATTTATATAATTAAATTTACTTTTATGTTCGTATTAGGTTATGTAAACAGTGTTTTGTTGAATTTTTTCGCGTGCAACAAAAGTTAAATTTTTAAAACTATTTTATAGAGCATCTAGATCAATTCATTCCATAGTTGTCATTCTGTAAATTTATTTTGCATTTACTTTGTACATATTTCATGCTTATAAAATTGGTTGAGTAATTTGAAAAATTTGTATCTTGAGTTACATATTTGACAAAAGAAATTAGGGGAAATATAAATCACTTTTAATATTTTCACTTGTCTCATTATATTGATTTTGTATAAATTATAATGCTGACCATCGTTCATTTAAAATTATGTTCCAATGATTCATATCTATGTATTTATTTTTTGAATAATAATTTTCCTTAGTTGTACATTAAAGTTCAAATCATTTTTTTTCTTAAGCTTCCATTAATTTCATGTGAATATTTATATAAATCTTAACTATTGTAAGGAGCATTAACTGTAAATATTTATTCAAACTAAACTAAAATTTGTAATGTTTTATCCAATACTAATATGATTCATTTTAAATATCTGACAAAAAGATAGGAATTCTTTCTTGAACAAAACAATTGTATAATATTTCTGGTATATATGTGCTATTTATAACTACAGATTAAAGATAGTCATTTTAAATAAGTAACAAATAATATTGTTAGATTTATTATTATTTGAAAGAAATATTTTTACCAAAAAGTTATCTTATTTATTAATTTTTAAAAATTTCTGATAGTGATATTTTTTATATTTGATAAAATACATTTATTTAACATCTTCTAAATTTTAATGTTTTACTTATTCCTCTTAATATTCATATTTTTCTTTTGTACCATCCCTTATTTAGGCCATTTTAAACTTTTTAAAGAGAATCTAATCAAAGATTGCATGTTTTTAAATCATATATGATAGAAAAAGTTTAGTTTATTTAGATGTGTTAAGACTTATTTAGTTCCCTTCTTTTTTAATTTTATTCACAAATTAATATTGTGTTTTCATGATTTATATATCTGCATTTCTTATGTTTGGTTGTTATATAGTGAATAGTTTTAGAATAGAAAATTATATAATTTGGTTATTATGAATTGTAAATGTTATCTATTATACTTTTGTCGCATTTGAGGTATTTTAAAATGTGTGAAAATTTTTTCTGAAGTAACATATATGTTGCTAAAGTTTAGTTTCTGTTTTATTTTTTTCCACATACTGGTAGGTACCGTTGGTATTTGTTGGAATGACATTTTCTATCGAATAAAATTTAAAAGAAAAACTAGCATAAATTTAAAATGTTTAAAATTTTTTTTATGTAATAGAGCTTCAAAAAAGGAAGTCTAGACTTTTTTTTATGGTTATTCATTTAATACTCATTTCATTAGTTAATAAAAATTATTCAAACATGCATTCAAAAAAAATTATTTGAATATTCATTTGAATTAAAATACATCAATTGGAAACTAACGATTAAATGAATTTCAAGTTTTCTTTTGTTTGGTGAATGTTGTATAATTATGTATTTCAAAAAGTTGCTTATCTTGAATATGTTATTTCCCCCTTTTGCTGTAATATATTATTTTTGTAGTTCATCTATGGATTATTTAGAATTGTGTAGTTGATTTTTTTTGTAGTTTTCTTATTACATGTATTGTGATAATATGAATTTTGTTTCCTATCATGTATATCTACCTCATAGAGAGTTATTTTAAATGATAGAAGATATTTCTACATAAATTTCTTCTTAATTTTTGTACAAATGTGTCTTATTTTCTTTTGTATTGTGATTATCTTTGAATTAAATACTTATATAATAGGATGATAAAATTAAATTTGCAGTTATTGGCTGGTAACTTTGTATCAATATTAAAAACAAGCATCTCCTGTAAGATCTTTGCGATATATATTATATATGTGAATTGTTTATTTCTCAAACGGCGTTTTACATTGTTACATGGATCTTTACTATCATTGTTGTAACAAATATGTATCTGATGATCCTTATTTGATTATGTACAAAATGTGGGAAATAAATACAAATATAATATTTTCTGGTTTCATATAAATAATGTCATTTTATTTTTTGATGATTTTCTGCTCTTGAACAGCAATTCATGAAATATTTATCATTCTATTTAGCAATTTTTTTTAGTATAACATTCTCAAACAATAACTGTTATAAATTGTCATTATTCCTCTTATAGAACTCTTTATAACATGAAAACTAAAACTATAAAGTTAGCAGAATGACAAATATGAGTATAGTACAAAGCTTATAATAAGATATGCAAATAACTAAGTTTTGGTGGCCATTGACTTTCCAGTGAATTACATCTGAATGGTTTATAAAACAAAGGGCAATCCAATCAAAAGACATAACTTTCATGTGACCCACATTGATTGTGCCAATGCCTTGTTGACAGGTTCATGGACAGTATCAGCAGATATCTCCATTTAATAGAGGACATGCAGTTGGATTAAAGGAAGCAAGGTGGCCAAAATGGCAGGTTCGCTTGATATTTAAATTGGAGTGATGCTTTCCTTCTCAGTGATAATATTGATGATATTATCTGGGATGGGTGGACAGTGGTCTTTATAGAATATCTAAAAAATAGCTTTCAATCAAGAGAAACAATAAAATGATAGGATAAAGGGATCATTTGTTTGGCATTCACAGACCATGATGTTCCTTATCAACACCCACCGGTGTTGTAATAGCTAATCTGTGGATAACTCTGAGAACAGGTTCTGAGGTCATGGAGGTCATTTCAGTGACTGCGTCTCACTGTTACGCACTACCAAGAGCCTTTACTTTTGGACTGGGCACATTCAACCTGGAATCACCTTGACTGGACCAGAATTGTTATCAGCGGAAGTTCTGTATCGAATTGAGCCCTGATGACCAGTGAAGATGTGTGGAGACATCCAGGATAGTTTGTATGATACTTCTCTGAATGTCATTCCCAACGTAGTTTGATAATGAGAAGTTTGGTGTAGAGTACCATCTTTTTGTTTGGTGTACCCTTTAATTGTCATTTGTTACTCTCTTTTAAAACATGACAACATGTTGAAGAGATCCTATGCTCCATAGTATTTTTTCTTTCACAGATCCATAAGCTTACATTTCAATAAGATAATGCTAACTGCACAATGCATGTCTATTTTTGCCTTCATGTATCTCCAACAGTTCCTTGGTTGGTACGATTAGCAGATCTCTACCCCCATAAAATTTATTTGGACCCTTTTCAATAGGATTTTACGCTTTTGCTGATCTAACTCGCCATTGGGGATGTATATAGCAAGCAATTCCTCAGGAGGACATTTGCCTAGTCTATGAATCAATGCATAGTTAGTTAACAACTTGCTGTGGAGCTAGAGATAGACTAACACATTGATTATTATTATTATTATTATTTGCTTAATGGCATTGCTAGCACATTTTCAGTGCATGTACGTTACATCTACCCATTTTTGTACCATTCAGATTATTCTTTCTTGTTGGTGCATTGCTTTTTATATTTGGAATTTATGTGTGTTTTATAATATTCCTTATATAGTGTGTGTGAAATGATTTTGATGTATTTCTTTATCAATTCAGAAGAACGAAAATTCTTTTTAGTAGTGATTTTGTTTGTCTTTTGTAAGTTCCTTTAATTCTTTTAGCCATATTTATGTTCCTTTTTTTTTAAAATTGCTTTAATTTTAATTAATATGAGAGTTTTTAGCTTAAATTTTCCATGGGCAGATATTTTTTTTTAACTTGTTAGTTATTTAATAGACTAAGTAAAAAATGGAATAATTTAATTTTAGAAATAGTAGTGATTGTAATTTACATTTATATCAGCAGTAGAAACACAACTTGTTTATCTCTGTCAATTATTTTTTGACAATTAAAGAAGTGTTTATAGTTTTTAAATTTTTTAAAAACACATCTGTGTAAAGAAAATTCTAAATTTTGTAGAATATTTTATTTATGAACATAAATATTTGTGCATGGCATTTATTAAGTAATGGCAAAATAAAATATTTGTAAAGTTTGTTTTAACTTCACACTTATAAATTCTTATAGATTAGCATTGAAAAACAAGTAAACATAGTTTTAATATACAAAATTGAAAATTATGTACAATTTTTTTTTTTTTTCAAATGGTAAGAGTTGTAATAATTGAAGCGTATAAGTAACTTATTCACTTAATTTATTTAATACTTTGTATATTAAATGTTTTAATATACAAAATTGAAAATTGTGTATAATTTTTTTTCTTCAAATGGTAAGAGAGTTGTAATAATTGAAGCATATAAATAACTTTTTCATGTAACTTAATGAAATTATGTATGTTATGCAGATTTCTAAAAATTGAAGTGTTTTCTTTGAAACAAAATTCTTAATGATGAGTAAAATTTTTAAGTATCTTAGTGAATGCATAAAATTTTGAATAGTTGTCTTTTATGCAGGGGTTTTTAGACTTTTCGGGTTGGCGACTCCATAAGAATTGCGCAAAATTTACGCAATCTTGGGTTCTTCTATATGTGTTTTATTTGTAGTATAATATTGTTTTGCAGTAATAAACATCCGGAATAAGTTTTTACTTTGAATATATCGATATAGAATTTTTAATTAAGTAACAAAATAAAAAAAAGCATTATATAATGTAATTACAGGATAAATTATACATAAACTATAATCTGTTTATTAAATGTAGTCATTTTGAGTTCACTTCTGAGATCATCACTTTTTTATTAACAGTTGCATATGCAAGATTTAAGTATCAGTGGGAAGGAAGTGCTTTATTATTTTTTTTAATTATGTTGTTAAATCTTGTAATAATGATTGACACTGCCGGACGAAGTACTTCCTCAATATTCTTTAGATTTGATTCTTTAGTCGGATCCCGATTTAGCGAATTACGCGATTTAAAGAATTTTTCTCTTCCCCTGATTAAAATGAAGGCAAAATCCTCTATTTAACGAGTAATACACCCGGAATTGATGAATTATTTCAACAGCGTAATTTTTTTTTTTATTTGGATACGAAAAAGTTATATTATTTTTCAAATTACATACCCTTTTTTGTCCGGAACGAAAAATGACTTTTCTTGCAAGTAACAAATTTCGACGGGAAAGTCTGCAACCCGTTATTAGACTTTGCAGGTTTAAATGTGAGTCATGAATGTAAACAATCGTGTTTTAGCTTTGAATAGGACAGGAAATTCCGTTCTTGTATCATCGCATACTTCAACGCAGGGGATATTTTAAGAGTGTATACCATTTGCTCTCTTTCTTGAGAGAAGTGAGGTTTATTATAAGTACGGTTTTTGAAATTCTGGTTTTGAACATTTGTGAAGCATAGCACAGATAATCGGAACGAAAACATTTTTCTTTGAGTGAAAAGCTTAACATTTTGCTCGAATTCGAGAGTAATTCTGGAATGCGAAATACTTTAGCAAAGCGTTTTTGTTCCCGAAAATCGTCGAAATCAAAAGAATATGTTCGGCGGCGTATTGGAGCATGATACCAAAATGGTGGACTTTCGACCCTGGACACCCCCTTGAAAAATTTTTGCGTGCGCTACTGTTGTCAAACATCTATTAAATCAGTACTTTAAATTTCCAATTAACTGGCAAGTAATGATTCGCTAATAGTATTCTTATCTGCTTAATAAAAAGTGTGTAATTTCTAACTATTTAAATTATTTTTATATTCATAAATTCGTATGTAATTCAATAGTAGAAGATGCAGTTCAATATACATTCAAAACTAGATTGAGATTTGAGTCTTTATATACTTTATTTAACTATACCACTGTTACTGAATGTGATCATTACACACATTAGTTGTAATCACATAGTTAAAAAGTCTAAAGTATATGTTAACTCTAATATCATAATATAGCATTTATTTTCAACTTTTTCCCCTACGAGGAAAGGGGGAAAAAGAAGTTATTTTACCTTTTAGAGGGCATATATCGTCTGTTTTATTACAATCGATGCATCCCACCGGGACTGACCGATCACTTTCGTACCTAGGAGTTGCGAATCCCAATACAAACGAAAATGGAGGATGATATATTAAGACATCCCAGGGGAGCAGTTCTTACAATTACTGGATTCGATTGCATCCCACAGAAAAAAGATGGATAGCTCGAAAAACCTGAAATTGCGTATCCCATACAAATGAAATGAAGGTAATGCATTAAGGTATCTACAGAGAAAAAAAACCGCGCCTATAGAATATTAACCATAGTTGGTAAATGGATTCCAAAGCTTATTATCTGTAGTTGTGAATTCACTTTAAAAAAATGATTGGTCTGAAAGTTATACATTACTTTATAAACCATTATTATCCTATAGCAGAGAGAAACTCCTGATCTTTTTCTTTTATTTAAATTATAGAAAATTATAAAATAGAATAAAGCATTTTGTATTTTAGATGATTAAAATATGTATAAGTAATGTATAAATAAATATAATAAATAATAGTGTTAAAAATTGTAAATTTAGGATCTTGATTTATTATCGACTAATTGGTCGTGAGACGGATTTATATGTCTGCAGTGCCGCTAGAAGAAAAACTCTTGATCAGCACTATCGCCGACTTGATCCTATCGATATTATCGATACATTATTAATGCGCCTGTTCGCACTTGTATATAAATTGCAAATGCAGAATGCATTCAGTATCTTCGCTCGTTTAATCTGCTTTTGTATTACTGCCTGCCGGCAGCAACATTCAAGTTTATATGTACTTACATATGTTTCTTCATAATTCTTAAATTTTCGATTTAGTTTCTCGTTTTCGAAACCTGGATGTTTAGTTGACCCTTAATTTTGCCCGTACTAATAAACTCTTCCACGAAAATTTGGCTTATTCAATGAATTATAGCTGTAGCTTTAATTTAATATGTTCGCTATGTTTCTTAACGTCCTTTTCATTCAAGCAGGTTATAAATTGCATACGTAAAAATAAGAATACAATCTACGTTGCATATTGCACATAATGTAGACTCTAATGTATGCATCATTTTTCTACCAATGTACCAATTACCTTTGTTTACTATTTTTATATATTATGGTCATAAGTTGAAGAGAAAATGTAATTCAATTTATTCTGTCAAATTTTGCTTATGAACTCTTTCATTAGTTCTAACTAGTTCTAACTCTAATTTCCCGTATGCTGTTTCAAACACTTCTAGTGAATTTGAATAGAAAGTGAAAGTTCGCTTTTGGTGAATGGCAATATTCCTTTTACATATTGTTTTTCCAAATATTCAAAGATAATTTTAATCGTATGTATTAGGATTCCGAAGTATAGCTTTCGCTGACTTTCGTATCAAATCCAACCCTCACCCTGTGCGCTGTATCTAGACGTCAACCACTAATCCATAACCTGATAAAAAAAGTATCTATTTTATCCCACCCCTCTATCCTTCCCTTTCAATTTTTCAACATCTTAAGCAAACATGGTAAGCCAGTGGTCCTCAAACTTTCTATGCTTGCGACCCAATTTTTAATCCTAATTTTCCTCGCGCCCCTCTCCTCTATGCAACAACATTGTATTTAATTCAATAATAATATACTTTGATGTAAAGCTAAAATACGAGTTTAACTTTAACAGTACAAAGTTATCATGATAAGTATTAAATTTTATATACAATTTTATGACATGCCCATAGGGCCACTGTTAATTATTAAACTTGTTCTTAACTTAGTATTCTTAAATTAATTATGAAGCACATTGTGCAGTACTGATACATTTATAAGTGTATTATGTTAGTGTAAATGTGTATTTTATTTTTTATTATGTCAGAATGTATTTTGTTTAGTTTCCTTTCAGTAAATATAAATATTCTTTTAAAAATCTTTTTACTTCGACTCTTCCATATACTCGCGCCCCCTTGTAGGGTTATCATGCCCCACAGTTTGAGAAACACTGTGGTAAGCTCTATCTGTTCATGCTTATCTCCGAATAATCATGATAGGATATGAATGTGCTCCAATGTGATTAAGTGAATGTGCTCTAATGTGATCAAGTGCTCCAATAATCAGTCAACATTACATATCCTTCCCACTGTTTCTGGGAATCCAGACATTCTTCACGCATTTCACTTTTCCTGTACACAATTCTTCAAACTATTATTTAACAAATTCAAAGCGACAGCAGACCGAATTATAAGTTTGATATTCTCCTTCTATATATCTTCAGTCTGTTTTCATCCCAAATATGAGAGATTTTAGATGAATAGGTATTTTGCTACCCCAGCAAGGCACTGAAAAGAATTGGCAAAATGGATGAACTACGTGCTGAGGAAAAGAGAGCATTTTTAATTGAGAGAGCATAAAATGAAAATAAACGTATTGAAGATGACCCGAAATGTATTTACTGAATAAATTATTGATGTGCAAGGAATATATCTTAAAATCTACAAATTATATTTGAGGAAAGAAATCCCAGCATGATCATCTCCGCTTTTAAAAAAAACATCCGGATGGAAAAAGAAAAAGTAGAAGCTCTTTTAAAATGGTTAAACATTCAGTAGAATCGAAAGCCTCTTGTGAAAAGAGTTACACTGTGCAAAACGTAGCAAATGAGTTTGATGTACGTTTCGAAGGGAAGGAATTCGTATGCTCTAGCGGCTGGTTGGACAGATTTTCAAAGCGGAGCAATATATCCTGCGCTGAGGTTGCAAATGAAACGGTTATTGTTTCTGCATCGGATGTGAATAATTGGAAGACTTTAGTATGGCCTGATGTTCTGAATTATGAAGAGAAAAATGTTGAAGATGCTTGCAGTTCAACCTGTTTTTGTTAGATTTTGTGCAGGGACCGCATAAAAATAAACCACAAAAAAAAAAAAAAAAAAAAAAAAAAAAATCGAAATTTTCATACATTCTAACATATAACAAACAACTTCGTGGAAATGCAACAGAATTTTTTTATGCGATTGAGAGGGACCTCATAAAAAAGTCGCACTTAATAAATACGCCAATTATTTGCGAAATTTATGAGAAAGTACTTCCGTAGCCAAACAAATAATTAAATTACACATGAAAACATTTTTAAAACATTTAGTTTCTCATTGTATACATGGAGAAGTTTTCATAATTCACATACATAATTCACTGCTACCCAGGGTAATTCAAAGCGCTCATCTTCCTGTGATGAATAAGTTCAAAATCGCTTTCTTCACTTGAAGATACAATTTCAACTGATTTATTTTTTTTTGCACCATAAAGTAAGAGAGATAAGTTTTTGTGACGAAGGTCGGTTGGTCACACACACAGTTGATTGTAAATGTCACGATAACCAGCTATGCGTAATCGCTCTCTTTTTGAAATTTCATATTCCTTTCAGAATTGGTATCTATTTTAAGAAAATGCTTTTCTAGTTTGTTGGAAAGCCGGAACCCTGCATTTATTTTATCCGCTCTCAAAGAATCCGGTTCTTCTTGTCCGCCTTTATAATCTATTAAATTATTGATACATTCACTGTCATTGACAGTTTCGTCTTCAATCAAGCCTGGACTGCTCGTGCGTTGAGAGAAAGCAACTGAACGTGCATTGTCGGGAGACTGTTTATAACAAATAAATAGTGCGTCTTGAAGTGTATATATGTACATTGTGTGTGTGTGTGTGTGTGTGTGCACAGTGGCGAACGCCAAGTACGTATTTATCTAATTTATAAAATATTAAAGGCAAACCTGACTTTGCTGGAGGACGCTAACATTCTCCGTTCGCCACTGGTACATTGATAGAAAACATTACAGTAGCGCCAAAACCGTTGAAATTCATTTACCGCATAAAAAAAGATCGCCCAGAAAAATCACCCTAAAATAAAATGGCATAAAAAAAGGACCGCACAAAAACAGCTTACTGTATTTTTTCAAAATTACAAAATTTTTACAAAATGATCTCGAATCCAGCTTAAAAAGTGAAAAGCGAAAAATATACTGATATGAAGCTGTTGAGCGTTAAAATAAATGTAAAACTGGATCTGAAAAAAAGAAATCAACTGATAGACGACTGTCAGGAGCCTATAGATGTTTTAATAACGCTAAAAACTATTTATAAGTTACAAAATTAATCGAAAACGCTAGGATATAACTGCTGATTTGTTTAAAAAAGAACGATGGCAATGAGATAGCGAATTGTTGAAAACAAATCGCAAAATACTGTCCATCTCCGTTTAAAAATTTTAGTGCATCTAGCTTACTTTTTGTCCCTCCCCCATTTAGCTTCTAATGCAATCGATGGACCAGGATGGTATTGGCAACCTCAAATATCACTACAGAAAGCAGTATTTTTGATCATTTAGAAAAGTTACGATGTGAAAAGCGTTTATGACAAATCTCTTTTGGAAACTATCGTTTTACTTGAGAAGTTTGGGCGAGACAAGTCACAACTGCAATAATCTGCAACTGCTTTCGAAATGTATGTCAAGTAATGGAATTGGAGCAAAGAGGCTGAAATTCAGATCTCACACGAAGATGATTATGAAAATCTGTCAATCATTATGTAACTGGGAAAGCATGATGTCAATTCTTTTCCGAGAGATAATTAAACTCTTTGCAAAGTGTGATAATGAGTGTGTATTTTAGATATTCCTAGCGACTATGACATCGAATTCGAAGTATAACTAAACAACTACGTGGTTGCAGACGAATATGATTCTTTCTCCTCTATAGAAGGAAGTAAAATGCCAGAACTTTCAATCTCTGAAATGAACACGAATGCCAACATTTGGACTGCGTTTTTCTACCGAGGATTGAAGACGTTTCTTGATTGAAAATGATTGAAGACAGGGACGTCTTAATACTTCCTGAGACCCTGATCCCCTATACAAATGTAGGACTCAATTATGACCCTTAAAAGTAGACAGTACATAGCAAGCATTGTCGAATAACGCGAAACAAATAAATGTGTACGACTTACAATAGCACAAAATGGCTCAAACTACTGCCGCCTTTTGACTGAATTAGTAATGATATTGGTAAGCCTAGGCATGTACATGGACGATCATCACAGGTAGCCAGTTAACACTAAACTAAATTAAACTCAGTGTCTCAATAGCCCATGAGGGTCAAGGCCTAGTGTGTCCATCTCAGTTTTCATAAACTTGGGCACTGAGGTGCATGAGCAGATGATCCGGTCAGATGGTCAGTCTGACATGAAGTTCCTAGGAAAGCTTGGTTCTTCTTTATAGACCCACTAAAGGGATGAAAGGTTAAGTCGACCTTGCACAACACGAGGTTTGAACCATGGATCTGTGGCGTGTAAGCGCGATACGCTACTACTCAGCTATTGGACTTCAGCCACCTTCACATCGTCCGAAATTCCCAGTTTTTCGGAGAATGCAACAGGAAATAACATTTGATCTTTGAAATTATTTGAATTTTGATCTTATTAAGGCTGACTCGAGAATGAGACAAGACCCCATTGTGGCCGAGGCCCTGGCGTCCCTGACTGAAGAAGAAGAATCTTTTTTGATAGTGGACAAAAAAATTGACTATACTTAGAATAAAAAAGAATTCAATAAAAAATTATTTAATGTTTTTGTGATAGATGTGAAAAAAAATTAAGTAAAATACTTCTTACAAAATTCTTCATTCCATATAATAAATTTTAAATATCAATATTTTATTTGATGTTAATGCGATGATTGTGTTTCCAGAAAAACCAACGCCACATTCCAATCGTCACATCAGTGTTTCAACGAGAATAAATGTATATTCTTATAGCAAATATATATTTGTAACACATATACTAAACATAGATTTGGATGTAGTAGATCTTTGAGTATTATCTTATTATTCCCACAGAAGATTCACTATAACTGCGTTGAGTGTATAAGAAATTCTAAGTAAAGTTTTTTTTATTGAGACTGACATTTTTGTCTGAAGCATGTTCATTTTGAATAAGAAAAGATTAAAAATTTCATTTTTCCCATTTAAATGAATTTTACCAAATATATTTACATTTTATTTCCTAACTAATACTTTTAAAGCTTTTTGATAAATACGTTTGAAATAGACTTTCAAAATGCGAAATTGCTAAAAATAATTTCGAGTGTAAAAATTTTAGACGAATAAATATTTTCGTATATAATATGAATTGCATAATGACATGGATCTCATATTTTTAGAAAATAAAAAAAATATTGTTTTTATAGGAAAGGGGAGGGGAAGCTACTCCAATGATAAGGTATCTGGTTCCAGCCCCCCCCCCCCTGCCATCTTCCGAAAATAATGAAGGTAGATATTGAGAAAAAGTTGATGACTCTAAAGTTATAGCATCAGACAAGTAATAAATGTGTCATAACCGAATTTTTATTTTTCGAAATTAAAAGAAAAAGTTTCGAAATTAAAAGCAGAGGGGACTTTGAAAAATCGTAATCAAAAGCTTTAAACCTAGTAAAATTTAGGACCACCTGTTTTCGCAATCTTTCATTCTTAACTTAATTAAGAAAATTTAAATTGCTGAATTTAATTTATACAACATGATAAAAATTTAAAAAAAAATGGTAGTTTTTTTTTTTTTTTTGAAGTGAATGGGGTGGTATTGAGGGTAAAAACTGGAAAACTCCCAGTCTCAAATGTGATCCCTTTCAGGCAGATTTAATATAATCATTAGTTATTTAAATTATGATAATATAGTTTTTCTCTTGAAAACACAGGGAAAAAAAGGAAAATGAAGACTTTAAACATTTAAAAAAAATAAATAAAAGGAAAACACCACGAGCATTTTCAGACAATGTGGTAAAAGTAAAGAATCTATATATAGTCGAAATAAATAAATAACAGGAGCTATGCAACAGGAGGGGGAAGTGGAAGCAAAGGGTTCTATGACAGTAAATGTCAGGCGGTAGTTGATAAAGGTTGAATGTCATTGCAATGAATGAAGATAATTTGTGTGCTTAGATAAGAGGATTATTATGAGCTCAGATACTCTAGTAAAATTCTTGTACTTTTTTCTTGTTGTAATTCCAAAAAAGTATGATATTTTTAATTTTTGATGAACTATTTCTTAGAAACTTGAGTGTGCATTTGTGATACATAGATATTTGTTTTGAAAGATTTTAGGTATTTAATGATGTTTTCGTACTGTCTTGGGACTCTAATATGGAATGTATAAGTTATTACAAATTTTAAAATTTCTATGCAGATAATTGTTCTGTTTTTCATATGCATAACAAAGAAACATTTCTTTCTCTTCCAATATCTTTTTTTTTAATCGAGAAGATATGCAGATGGAATTGCGCGCGCACACACACACGCACGCACGTACGCATTTCGAGTGGGACAGATGGTAAAAAACAATTTTTTTTTAAAACTCTAGGTTTTGATCATAACATATCTTAAGTAGACAGAAATATCTCTATATTAGAACGAAATATGTCCTCCAATAGTAGAAATGACCTCTTCAACTCGTCTTGGTACTGACTTCTCTAATGCAGAGCAAATGTTCTCAACATCATCGTGGAACTACACTTGTATAGCACTTGTTATCATTTGCTCTTTTGTCGTGCTACTCATCTTATCTAAACGATTCTTGAGAATATGTCATAAATTCTCAATGGGACTTAGGTCTGGTGAATTACCAGGCCAATTAAGCACTTTTATTTTATTTTCTCGTATAAAAGTTAAAACCAATATCTAATTGTAACAAGAAGCCAAATCATGTTGAAATGTTATGTTAAGTGTTTCCATGGATGAAACAAATGTACTACGTAATATTTCAATGCATTTGACATAATTTATCGTGCCTTTAAAGGGAGCTAAGCCTTCAGAGCCATTTGTTGTGGAAAATTCCCAAAACAACTCTTTAGAAAGCTGTTTTACAGTTTGTTGGATGTGATCTCTCTGCCAACAGAGTTTCAACTTCACTTCGTCTAACTGCACTTGATTTGTATCCCTGCACAACAAAATGCGTTTCATCACTAAAAATCACCTTCTTCTAGTCGTTAGTAGTCCAGAATCAGTATTTTTGGGCTATGCTAAACGTGTTTTCATCGTTTTCTTAGAATTGCTTTTTCCTCTGTCTTACGGCTAGCTTCCAGAGTCCTTTTCTATAGAGTTGAGGAACTCACTTCAAAGGTCTGTGATTTTCTTACTTTGATTTATTTTGCCATTTATTATTAGAATTTCATCAGTTATTTTAGTAATTTTCTGTTTAAATTCACATTTTCCTTTTCTTTTTGGAGATGAGGATCAGGAATCTTGAAATGTTCTTAAAATTCTTGAAACACTTGATTTGCTCACACCCTAGCTATATCTCTCACAATCCCAGAAGTGTGTTCATCCATCGAAAGCGATTATTTTAGAACGCTTAATTGGAATAATATCCATCTCTGAACAAATAAAAGTAACACGTATTACGTGGAACGCAAATTTATAACCTCCAGCTACCACACTGAAAGGCTCAAAACTGAACTACTAATGTACTAAAACCAATGAAACGAGTAAATTATTATCAAGGTAGATCCGTCACATTACTTCTGGGCAGATCTAACCTTTTTGAGGTGGTAATCACATCTGGTAATTATAACTGGTAATCACATACCAACTCAGACAAGAAAAAATGTTTGGCCCAATTAATTCGAACAGTATAATATATATATATATATATATTCAACTTGAATAAAGTGTATTTTAACATACAACAGGTTTGTTTTGTTGAAATTAACTCTGAGATTTTTATTTTTTGTCGTGCTCATTACAAACTTGAACTCATTCACAGTGATTCTTAATATTCCACAATCATACATTTTAATATATATCTGAATTAAAATTTGTTATGGGTTTTACATTGTGCAGATCATTCAATAGTACAATGTAAGGTACTTATGTATTATCGCAACAATTAACAACGTTCAAGATAACTCGCCAAGTTGGTAACCCCGATTTCGTATTTGTCGTACGCTCTGAATTTGCAATCATGTGCTTCGTTTCATATAATGTCGTCAACAGGTTACAATAATACGTGAGTACCCAAAATAAAGGTACTTACGTATTATCGCAACTTATTGGCGAGATTATATGAAACGAAGCACACATGTTTGCCAATTCAACACGTACATCATAGGACCAATGGTTACCAATTCAACATCTAGGAAATTGCTGTTGCTAACTTGGTGAGTTATTAATAAAGTTTACGATTGTTGCAATAATACGTAAGTACCAAAGTAATTTGTTACATTTCCGCTTATTGTTTTTTCAACACATGGTCAGAAATGAAAATCAAATTTGAATGAAATAGATATGGTGTTTATTTAAAAATTTTCCACTTAATTCCTCAAAACATCGAATTATTTAATGAAAAAATTTAAGAAATTAACTTTTGGAAATAACATTAAAAAATAAAAACACAAAACTTGAGACTTTTGTATTCCGTTAAATCAAAAATTTAAGCTGATACTTAAACAAAAACGATGAAGGGTAAAAGATGCAGCTTCATGAGGTCCAAGACCATGAGGCACTAAAGTTTGAAGGGTAACTTTGCCTCATGCCTGCAATGCATTTAGCTGAGCATGTTGGAATGGCCTTCACTCTTTAGATGTCCCCACCAAAAGAATACACTCCCGACGTACTTCGCCCATTCTGCCAAGGAACAATCTCACGTCACGATGAAGCAGTAATGCAGGGCTTTGGGAGAGAAGTCCTATTGCAGTTCTTCATTGTTTAAAAACGCACGGGTTCATGGACTTGATCTAGATGTTTCTGCCGATCAATTGGGATAAGAAACAACAACAAGCTAATGCTTTATTTTTTCCTCTGTTAAATAATGATATCTGTTTTTTAATGATAAAAATATTAATATTTTTCGCTAGCAAAGCATGCATCTTATGGTGCATGTTTCCTCAATTTTAAAAATAAACAATGTAAATGAATAAAATTTTACTTTGCTGTTAGTTTTCTGAAAAGGTACTACTTTATTTTTTCAAAGCGTTAGAGTGGTCACTCTTGCAGAAAAAATCAGCAAGTACTTATTATTTATATACATAATATTTGGAAATAGCTGTGATTTTTTTTTTGGTATTTGAAGGATTTTAAAGCACTTATTTCTCTTCAGTCAAAACACATGGAAAGTTCTATAATGGTAATTAAAATTCAAAATAATTTTATTTTAAGTCATTCTATACACTGATATGTGCAGTTAAGTACTTACAATTAAGACCCAGGTTCTATTACAAAATCCTAAATCTCATTCCTTTTTAAAATTAAACATCGCAATCTACAGGTTATGGGCTAGAAGCAGTGGCGTAACGGAGAATATTAGAGTTCATCTGCAAA
This sequence comes from Trichonephila inaurata madagascariensis, assembly GCA_019973955.1. Taxonomy (NCBI): domain Eukaryota; kingdom Metazoa; phylum Arthropoda; class Arachnida; order Araneae; family Nephilidae; genus Trichonephila; species Trichonephila inaurata. Next base: position 576,321 of record BMAV01009618.1, on the reverse strand, counting down.
GTCAGGTTTTGTCTTTAATATTTTATTAAATTGGTTAAATACGTACTTAGCGTCAGTCAGACTTTTGGCCCCCTAGCATCCTAGCCTTCCCCCACGATGCAGGGGTGTACGTTACCACACTGTCTAGAACAGGGGTACTCAATCTTTTTTTTTCGCCGGGACACATACATGTGACAACTATTTCACA
>BMAV01009618.1:546942-563945 GCA_019973955.1 Trichonephila inaurata madagascariensis | reverse complement strand
TCGCTCATGATCCGCGTCCTGCAGCTTCAAAAGACAAACTTTTGCTGCGCATATAAGTAATATGGAATTCTCTTCCACAAGCAGACATTCAAAATCTGTTTGACTCCATGACCCGTTGTATAGCAGCATTTATTGTAGTGCGTGGTGGCTGCACCAAATACTGATTTTGGACACTTAATATTGTTTTTTTGCTTTGAAAATTTCGTCATTTATTTGTACTAATACAAGTCGTTTGTGCATTAAATTTCATTTAATTTTGATTATTCCTTTATGGTATTGCATTTCTTACAAACGGCTGTTTATTAATACTTTACAGACAGATTCATGAAGAGTATGAACAAATTCCCTCATTTGAAAGCGTGTAGCTTGACAGTGTAGCGTTAATATACACTCACCTTCACTTGAGAGAGGGCGTGCAATTTGACTGAATGCAGATTTTAACAGAATCATCGTATTCATTTGATATTATGACGTGAGCGATGCCTGGTAGCATCACTCATCAGGACAATGTTGGCAATAACAGAGGAGCCATAACCGTACAGAATGTTAATAGGACAGCAATCAAATGACAGCGTTGACAGAATGCGGGAAAAGAGTAATTATTCGATCGGATCTCACAATAAAATGCGTTCTGATTACTAATCCAGTGTGTAACCGGAACATAATTGACTGTAATAACCAACAAAAGACGACTTGTCAAACGGAGGACAAGGTTATAGAAGTCATTATGCTGACTGCTCAATAGATTGCTAAGCGCGTTTTCAGTGGTACCTTGCGCATTCGTCACATAGACTGAAATATAATTGTTTTGTAATGAGTCCAGCCTTAAAGCTATTATGCCTTTGCGAAACCCAGAAAATACGTGTCTGGATATTTTGAAGACAGCAGTGTAATAATCATCTGTCTGTTACACAGACGGACAGCCAGGAGCTGGAATAAGGGATGTAATTTCATTTTATACCCGAATCCATTTGTTTATCACTCGTGACATCTTACAACATTGTGTATATCAACGAGATTCTGCACCCTATAGTGATGTGTTTCTGTTCACAAATCCGTGCAGTGGTGTTACGTACATCCCCACATTGCGGGGATGCAGGATTCCAGGGAACCCAAAACCTGCATGATTGTTTTGCAATCCTTTGTAAGATCCGAATTGGGGTCCAAAACCTGACTTTGCAGGGGGATCCCAATATTTTCCGTTACGCTACTGGATCTGTGGATTTACATTTTAACAGTATAATGCCTTACCACAAGAGGTAAGCCTTTCTATTGCTTATATTCTGGATTCTTTAACACTTGCCTGGCTTTTATAATCTTCATGTTTTTCACCAATTGAACACGTTTGTGTTGTGACGAGAAGGCATCTCACGTCATCCCTGAATCCTGCCAATTTATCTACTCATATGTAAAAAGAAATTTCAAGCTCATCGCATGGCCCTCATAGACGATTCACGGATAAAGTATGCATATACTGATCCCCCATTTATCCGGTCTGAGTCTGAAATTGCTTTTTGGCCGTATTTAAAGAATATTTAACTTCCTTTCACATATTTATTTCGGTGTTTTGTTGAATTTTTTATTTTATTATTTATTTCTTCATATTTTAAAATGTATTTCGTACTTTCCCTTTATATATGTAATTTAACATTATTACGTCACAAACAGTTCTGATAAAAGCAGTAATATCTATCGTTTTGAGTATACAATAGTGGATAGAACGGAGTATACGCTTTGGTTGCGTTGCAATGTTCTTCGAATAAACTATTTTCACTATCAGTTTTTTAGCATTTGAATCGAGATACTAATGTCTTTTTTTTTCTAGGTTATTGCTTGTAGTTTAATTTCCAATTTTTTTTCTATCATTTCTTTGATGTAAGAAATTTATTCCTACAATAATCTATTTCTTTTTCCTTTAGTTTTTCTCTATATATCCTTTAATAAAAATTTCGACACATTTTATTTGTCTGATTCAAGACAATAAAAAAAAATCTTCTCTATAAGTAATATAAGTTTCTTTTTAAATTGTAAAAAAATTGAACGAAAATTTGTGGAATTTTTTTTAAACATATTGCTGTTTTAAAAGACTTTTGTTCTTTTAAGTTAATATATTTTCAAATTATTATATATAGTATTTCATCCAAAATTTTGGAATGTGAAAGGGTTAAGAGGAAACACTGCAAAGTATATAATTAAAAATTATTATCATAACTCTGTATGTATTTGTTTTTTAACTACTGATCTTTTCATGAGCTAAAATTTGAAGGACCTTTGAATGATAAAATGATAATTAATTAAAAGTACTATTATTAAACAGCAAACATAAATATAATAAATGTAAAATATCTTTAAAACAATTATATTTAAAGCAATTATGCATTTTATACAAGTTTTCCATGTATCACTAAATATATTGCGATAATTTTTTCAAAAGGGTTAAAAAAAAAGGGGAAATCAAAAATTCGTCTAAAACAGAGTTGTCTTTGATTAATATCGCAAAGTATGGTTTCGATTAGTATGCTACAATTTTTACTGGACGTTATCTATACAGATATCAGAACACTTGAATAAATGAAGCATGGCAAGCATTGTTTTGTATAGATATCGAAACAATTATTATACAACTGAAGTCGAATTTTAATTACGAGTAGAATACATACAAAAGTACAACATTTTCTCAAGATATGTAGACAATTTTATTCATTTATTAAGCTGGAAGAATATAACATCAGTCAATACATGACTAGCACTTGTACAATCGAAATAAATTAGATTTTGGAAGCATATAAACATTTCTTAGTACATAATTTGACTAGCATATGTACACACATGAAGTAATAATTAATTTACATAAATATATCCAACAAAAGATTTCACTAGAAAATGTGTCTAAATGAACAGAGATTATATAATACGCGTTTGCTCATTTTTTAGAAATGATCCATGAGTTATTTGTAACATTATCACTTTTTAAATATTTTTAAGCTTACTTATTTTATGACTTTATATAGTTTATTTTTGAAATTATATTTTAGCTCCACACCAAAGCGCTAAAAAATTGTGTTAAACGTTTAACATTTCGTATTTATTTTATATAAATATTAATATTGTACAAAATTATATTAAACATTTAATGCATTGAAGAATTCAATTCTTAAATTGATTTGAATTAAATGTATGAAAATATTTAAAAATTAAATTGATTTTATTATTCTGAGTAAAATAATTGAGTCATTATAAAAATTTCTCTAATGTTTACTTTAAAACTATAGCATTGTAAATTTCCCAGCACCGTGCTTTTTATAAATTTATTCCAAAAGCACCATAAAAACATTTTCTACAACAATAATTAGAATATAAATAGTTAATTTAACAAATATAAAAAAAAACAATTCACTCTTATAAATTAGCTCAAATAATTAAAGCAAGTTAAGGAAATTTACCACTTACAAGAGAGTAGACGTACTAAATAAAATAACAATGCGGCATTTCTAAAAACTCTACAACTTCGAAATAAATACACCATGTGAAAAAATGACTGATACAATTTGTACAAAACATAAAAATATGCACAGTTAATACTTTGGAATACCGCAATTTTACGATCGGCCTTTTGCGAGCGATCGGTATTTTATTGCCATTTCATTTTTAAATCGAATGAATTGTTTTCGATTTATAATGTTCTGTCTTTCTCGCCATGCGCCCCTGCCTCTCTTGTTCTGGACGCCCCTGTGGATTGCGAAGGCCGGATTCAGAACCCAGAAGTCAAAACCAGCGAGATGCATTTCAAAAACCTGAAACAAGAAAAAATGGTTATCAGCAATAGACGAGCTTAACTGTGAAGTAAAATGTGCACTGCTCTGAAACAGGTAAAATAAGTTCAGAGAATTAAAACTTTTTACACTTAAAGTATACTGTGGTAGTCTCCACCAGATGACCGACTTCCTTTTGGAGAACTAATAACTGCCCAATATGGTCGCGTAGTTTCGCGTGGGAAAGTACCAAGACAGGACAGTACCGATGCTTAAGTTCGAGGGCAATTCAATCTTTGATGTCTCTTTGGTTCAGCCGACAGTGAAATGAACGACGTAGTTTTCACGCCAATCTCCGGCTTCCAAGTCCACCGCACAAGGGGTGACAAGGAGTAATGCCCAAATGGTAATTCCACTACGTCCAAACAGAAATGATTCTGCATCACGTGTCTCTTTTGAAGGCGTGGCATATTCCACCTCTAAAGGGACACAAGAAGGAGAGACCCACATACTCCATTACACTCCTAGACTTTCCAAGACATTACAAGAGACTTTCCCAGAGTAACTACCACACTGATTCTCAGACTTGTTTCCAGAATTGCTTTTACACTCTCGAACCCATGATGACCTCTCAAGGCTGCTGATAACGAACCCCACAATGCATTTTACACAGTCTTCACGTCAGTGATTCGGCATATAACATCCACCGACCACCATGACACACCGGAGAGTTAGAGAAACACTTTTTTTTTCTCTTTTAGCTATTTGATAATACGTTACACGAACCACTCATAAATTACTAGCCACTAGAGCAAGATCGGCGTTGTCTCCGACGAATTGTATGACAGAACACGGACTCCACTGTGCTTCAATTGACAAAAATCGTCAGTCAAGGCTCTTCCCAATAGATTTCAGCTCGAACCATGAGGATTGGAATGCATAGTCGGGTGCCTGTGAGGAAATCACTCATTTCTACCCAAAATACAAAATTTCGTTTGTAGTGGTGTCGGGAAGGAAGACACTCTGGATATATGAGGATTGGAAACGGTTAATGTGGTCGGATTAATTACGTTATATATCATTGGACATTCATGGAAGTCATCGAATTTGGCAAGAACCCCACTAAGATATGATTCCTTCTTGCCTTATTCGTACTGTGCAAGGGTCTAGTGATAGTATCATGATATGGGACATGTTCTACTGGCATGGTGCCCTGGTGTTCCTCGAAGGTAAACAAATAGCCATGAGATACTTAGATATATTGGTAGATCAAGTGCACCTTGATCGTGATACTTCATGGACGGTAATGGAACTCATCGTGCCATTGGTTCGCTGAACATTAGTCTGACTTCCAACACCTTCCTTAGGCACTGCATAGTCTGGATCTTAACCTTATAGAAAATGTGTGGGATATGGTGGAAAGACGCGTCCAACAGCAATATCTTCATCCATTTAAGGTATCCGACTACGTTCGGAATCGTGATTTTGCAAAAGCGTATAAATGGATAATAGTTATGATATTTAGTGTCACTTAGATTAGAAAACGTATATAAAATTGTTTTAAGAATAGTATTACAATAAAAAATTATTTAAATACAATATTTTGACAGAAAATGAACATAGAATGACCCATTTTCAAAATATTTTCCTTTTGTGAAAAATGCTTCTTTTGTAACAATATTTTGCATGTATATAGCTCAGACCTCTGTACAGAGGCTCAACTAGAATTTTTGAAATATATAACTTAGAAGTGAGTACATCCATGTTTTACGACAACAGAGGGGAGAAATTTTAAGAAAAAAACGCCAATAATTATTTCAATGGGTTGTAACTCTGAAAATAATGCGAATTTTTCAAAACTCATAGTTGAGCCTTTGTACAGAGGTCTGAGCTATAGACAGGCAAAATATTATTATAATAGAAGCATTTTTCACAAAAGGAGAACATTTTAAAAAAAAGGTTATTCTAAGTTAATTTTTTATTGAAATATTGTATTTAAATAAATTTTTTTTTGTCAAAATGTGTCCTTAAAACAATTTTATGCATGTATTCTAATCTAAGTGACACTAAATATTATGACAATTATCCATTTATGCGCTGTTTTAAAATCACGGTTTCGAACGTAGTCGGATACCTTAATTTACAAGATCTAAAATGCAGAATAGCCAATACAGGGTATTCTCTGGACGTAAATGCACTTAAGAAGCACGTATACTAGATACCCAAACGAATTAAAGCAATTGCCCGTGCAAAATGTAGTACAATAAAATATTGATCTTATAGTTATTTAATTCATTGGCCACACAGTGTGTGTATTACAGAAACGGGTCATCGTTAACTAAAAGAACTGGGGCTAATTTTAATATTAGGTATAGATTACCAGGTCCGATGGTAAAGATGTTGATTGTATGAATAAACCCCGAATGATTGTAAAGTATTACTTATATTACAAAAAAAAGAGCTTAATTAAATAATTAATGTGAAAACTAACATGGGCCTCTTTTAAATGCAATGCCTAACGATTGGATTTAATCGTGGACGATGCAAGTCAAGCGAAAACAATCGCTTATCTTAATTAAAATGAATAAAAAAGGAAAAATAACTCCGAAGCAGGGCGAAAGGGTGTTGTATGATATTAAAAATGTTCCTAATTGTTTTAAAATTTGTGTCACGTTTTCTATTAAGCTAATAATGTTGTACAAGTACTTAAAGCAAGGAATTTTTGGAACCGGAACACATTTTTGCGATTACCATGAATTGAATTCGAGCTCGATTCCAGTTTCATTAATTATGTAGTACATGTTAAATGCTGGTGGAAGACCTTTTCCTTAATTATATTCGGTGAATTTAGTGAGAATTTAAACGTTAAACAATTATGCACATAATTTTATTTATTCTGGATGGATAAAAATTTAAGCATTACGTTCAAGTTAAATAATTTTTATTAGTTGCTGTTTATGAATTATAATTTTCATTTGCTTACATTAGATGAAAAATAACACTAGATAAGTAATCTCTTAAAGGTGAATTTAATTTATATTTTTCTTTCTAATATTACTAGAATAAAATTAAATATTTTTAGAGGGGAATGTAGAGAATATGTAGAATAAATATGATTTATAACAATAAAAATTTTACTAAGAAAAAATAAGTACCTATAAATATTTTTTGAAAAAATTTAAATATTTTCTAAGAAAAAAAATATATGTTATAAATTTTTCATATAAATAAAATATGTAAAAATTTATAAGTGAATATTTTTGTCTATCTATATATCTATAATATAATATGTCTATCTATATAAATATTTAAAAAGGCGAAATTTTTCATCCTGTTACGTCATTGTTCATCATTTATTATAATGCTTTTCCTGAACAACTGAAAAATGCGGAACGCAGTGAAGACTATCATGTGAATTAAATTTCCTTTAAAACTTATTTGAAATTTTTATTTTGTTACATGGGGAAAAGAGTCTTTCTAGTATAAGAAATCCTTATCCATAAGCTTTTTGATTAATACAAATAGAAGGAATGGTTGTGTGTGTTTTTCCCCAGATATTGCAGTTTTAATTATTCCCATCTCTTATCGGTTTTGAGGAATAAAAATAAAATAATAACGTTAATGAAACCGTGTACTGATTAATATTCATTTCAGAAATAGTGCAATTAAAAATTAAATAATTTAAAATTTCGCTAAGGAATGTAACATTATATTATGCATGTTATGCCATATTACAATTCAGTTTTTTTTTTGTAACCAATAAAGTCTCCAATGAAAGATTTCTTTATGAATTCCTGTGCATGAAATTTTGAGAACTGGTTTCCAGAATAAATAAAAAAATTACTTTGGTAATAAATATTTCCATATTATATTTCAGTACAGTTAGATTTAAAAAAGATTAAATGGAAACATTTTTATAATTGTTTGAAAATAAATTCCGAAAATGTTATAATATATATAAACACAAATACAATAAACGCAAAGAATACATATTTACCACATCTATTATATAATTTTTTGAAAATTTTTTAATTTACATTTAAAGTTGATCATTTACATTACATAATTTGAAATACATATTCCGAATAAATTGAAATTACATATATATAATTAGACTATTATGGTTTTATAAAACAAAAAAAAAAGCATTCGCAACTTAAATCATTATATGTAACTATGCCTACGAGCTAATATTTATTCGATTGTATCAATGTGTTTATTTTTAAATCCTAATTTAATTTATATTATTCAATATAGATGTCAGTGCTCATGCATTTTATTTAAATAATGTTGTTTGTCTGAAACAAAGTTAAATTTACGATTTTAACTCATCTGCGTGAATCGGATTTATTCATTTTCACATTGTTACTGTTACCAACTAAGACATCAGATAATTAAGGCCAAAGTCATTTAGCAAATCTTTGAAAGCAATCAAAGCTTAAATTACGATGTGATGTTTTTAAATTACGATTATAATGTGATTTCTAAAAGGATATAGATAGTTATAATGAGAAAGCGGACGAGCACATACAGTGAATGAGTCGTAATTAATTTCGCAATGTTTTTTTTAACAGTTAGACATTTCGCTAGATAATATATATATATATATATATATATATTTGTTTGAGTTTGCAACTATTTCTGTTATTTTCGAAAAAAAAATTAAATAATTCGATTTATTGAATATAACTTAAATGTATCTTCATGTGAAAATATAAGTATTATCTTAATCTTTTGATCAGAGCATCCGTCTTTCAGACGGGGATGATTTGCTTTGATGCCTGTAGGTAACGCTGTGGTGTGATTTTGGGGGTGGACTGCGTGGGGCACGTGGTGGTACTTGGTGATTTTTCTCTACTCACGACATGTGTAATTTTTCTTATCTACCACCGTCTATAAGTATCTATATTCCTATAGTTTTTTTTTCATTTCTGGTATTATTATTTTTAATTATTTTTACAAGAATATAAATAATTTCTAATAAGTTTTTATAAAAATGCTAGTCACAATTCTTGTAATAAAAATATATTAACATTGTGTGCCTCACAAAGACTTAAATATTAAAAATTCTACTCAATTTCATGAGCGATAAGGACATTTAAAACAGTTCTTAAGGTAATAAAATTCAACAGAATTTGCGTACCCGTCTGTCAGACGGGTACCCAAAAAATTGATATCCCGGTCAGAGGGTTAATTCTTGAAGAGTTTAAAGAAGAAAAATCCGCGAAATTATCTTTTCTTATTCCGACGTATGATTATTTTAATGCTGAAAATAACTTCAAATATACCTCACAGTTTTATATTTCAAATTTTTTACTCTATTTTTTAAAATTAAAAACATCTCCCAAATTCATCTTATTAGTGCTCACAGCAGAAAAGAGAATATAAAGCTTATCTGATGCAAGTGATCTCTTTGATAACCAAAAATAATTATCAGAATAAATCAAGCATTTCAAAAGAAATTCCAACAATTTGTATCAGTATAAATTTGTTATTTATGCATACTTTAATAAAATATCCTATTTGATTCTTACTTTAGTAATCAATAATTTCTCGTAGTTCGATATTCATTTATGAAGAATTTCTATATCCTTACATGTTTTTTTTTTGAAAAAGTGATTTGATAGTAATTTTTTTCTTCAACTATGTAACTGTGATTGATTCGTACACTCGACATGAAGGTTGCAGGATTTTGTGCCATTACGAGCATACTCGTCATGTGTAAAAAGTAGTGACCATTGGCTATTTAAAGTGTAATTTTTGAGAAAATCAAAACATATTCTCAAATTTCAAGATGTTTAAAATATTTTGAGGCCAGGCTGGAGTAAAACAAACAAATAAAAAATATGAAAATTTTAAAATGAGTTCCTGCGTCCTCGTATACACCGGCTGAAACAGCGTATAAGCTCGAAAAGTTAGCATAACGAATTTATTTATGCGATGATAATGTTTTTTAGATGTTAGCCTAAAAGGGGCAAAGGCAAAATTCGGCAAGTTGATTTATAATACGGTTCCTTCAAGTATGGCCAGCCTTGGGACAAACGTGTAACACCGACCAGGCACTGAACTCATTGAAAGTTGTTGGTCCGAAGTTGTGACGGGCTCACGCGTCTCTTTTCTCTATTTAACATATCCTCTGGGTTCTTTGATGGCCAAGATTAATGACAACTCTTTTCCAACCAAAACCCAAGAAGCGAAATACGAACAGGAAATGCAAATAAGATAGCTTTTAAAAGAAAAGAAGTTTCAGTAAGCAGGATGGCAATTTGGCGAATCTTATGTTTGGAAGAGATACAAGCGTGAATTGACAGCCTATCGTAAAGTTACCTGGAAACCCAGCCATTACTATAAGGTGCATACCACTGCACGCGCGCCCAGACGTTTCCATATAGAGCTCGAATCTTAGTTTGGATTAAGCTAGGACTAATTATTTGATATTATATATAGGACTTGTAATATTATTAGAAGTAAGAGTAGGCGGAAAATAATTATAACGTAGAGAAAGTGGTCTAAATTACGTGATTCGGTTTAACTATCACTGTGTGTTCGTTCATTCTAGATTCTCACTTATTTAAATTTATCTAAATTGTTAGACATTTAAGTTCTGTTCTTAATAAAGTCATATTAAGAATTTAAAATATCTGTTTATTTAGAAAACCCCACACCTCTAGCTCAAGCTGACAATCAAAGATACGGTCACCAAAGGGGGGGGGGGGGCGATATCACAAAGTTACCTAGCTATCGAGTGGTGTAAATGCCAATTGTTTGAAGTAGCAACCATGTGCTGACATCAGAGTAATGGCTTAATGCGCTTGCTGCCTAAAGAATAGTTATTTTATTGGGGAGGTAAAGGCAAGAATGTGCTTTCTGGTAAGAGGACTGTGATCAACCATACCTCACCTACTCCAGGATTTAGTGTAAAGACAGGTAGAAAAAGTACCATTATGTGTAGTACCCTGTTTCGGGAAATACCATCCCCTCAGGAGGCTCACCTTCTTTAGGTGGGTACGGGTGTCACAATCCCGAGGTACCCTAGTGATCTTTTCCTTTTCCCAAGGAGTTTACTATCTTTGGTAAACACGGGTGTCACGACCCCGGAGTATCCCAGTGATCCTTCTCTATTTTCAACCCTCCATCTTGTCATCCAATTTCTCCTTTTCTTCTTCTCCCGTCCAGACCACAGACCTATGAATGTTTGGCGCAGTATAACCAAAACTGGCTCTTGTGCCATAAAACACCAAACTCATCATCATCATCATCGGGAAATACCATTCCACGGGAGAAATTTAAATTCTTACCTTTACATGTATTTAGTTTTTCTTGGGGTTTTTCGAGTATAATGTGCATATAATTTATGTTTATTTTAACCAAACAAATGTGTTATTAGTAAAACTGGCAATTTTATGAAATAAACCCCCATCTTTTTTATCCAATACTTTAACAGCGACACTTACTCTGTAATTGACGAGTATACACGTCATCACTCGACTTCCGTAACACACACACAGTATGAAAACAGAAAAAAAAGAAAAAAAAAATCAACGATTTTATTTTGTGATATTCAATGTGGACTTTTGCATTAAAAAGACCTCTTACTTTTATTATAGAGTTTTTTTTTTTAAATTTATTAGTGTCATTTTAAAAACTCACCTTTTAATGTAGTAGGGCATATTCATCAGAATTTTATGTCATGAAAAATTTTAGAGTGAACTCACGCAATTTATGTTCAATTATATTTCATTAATATAAATTTTAAATTATTTAACTTGAAATGAGCAACTGTAATTTTGCAATTATCATTACTGAAATATGGTCGATTAAGAATTATAATATACGAAATGTTTTAGTCCTTTATGCAAATATCTTCATAAAATAAATTTAATTAATTTTTATATTATAAAAATAAAGGCTTTTAAATAACACACTGTGGTTGAATTGGAAGCAATATCAATCACAATATTACAATTTTATCATTGATCTTTTTAACAATGAGTTCCTCTACATACACTTCAGAAAAAATATTGAGATTTGATAAATTATGCTGTATGATTGAGATATTGGACACAATTCTGATAGAGAAAGAAGCATAGGGGAATATATACAGTTAAGAAATTCAAAAATTAAAAATATATGAGAAATTCAAATATTGATTGCAAAACTTTAAAACAATTTTGCATTCTTTTAAAAAAATTAAATTATATATAAATTAAAATATTTTATAATGTGTGCAGTTACTGACATGAAGTTTTTATGATGTTCTAAAAAGTTTTAGCAATAAAACACAAATTTCTTCTAGACACTACGGAATACATACGTCTAATTCAAATTTAATTACTGAGTAATCATTTCAGCAAAATATAATAGAATTGGCTGAGTGTGACAAATAGAGGCTAATAATTGGAAAAATAGTATTATAATAATGAAAAAAAATAATAATCAACATAATACATTATCAACTCTCCACCTTTGAAGTACAATTATGAATATATTATACAGTGGAACCTCCATATAACGAGCCTCTATATAGCGAATTTTTTTCTTCATTTGTGATTCAATTTTTGTTCTACCTTTTTTAAAAGTATTTCTGAAAAAATTTCATGTTATTCTCCTTTTAACACATTTTATGGTGGTCATAAATCTTGAGTGAGTGAGTGAATATTAACGTCGCACTGTTCAGCTACACGAGGGCTTTTGGCGACGGACCTCGTAATTTTGAACCATGGTCAAGTGACGAGGATAACACCTGAGCTGGTACCCCCTCTCCTAACAACCCCACCACACAAATGGGAGTACGTTTTCATCAATCTTGAACTGGTTTTATCAGATCCTATATATCTCGCCGAGAGCAAGAGTTCTGGAAGTTTCATCCAAGAAGTGCATCCTTTAACCCCCATTGACCAGTTCACTAGAAACATCTTCGATCCTCTTTCACCCTCAGTGGAGTTGTTCGTGTCCCCGGGCTCTAGTTATAAAATAATGCATGTTTAATATTACTTGTATGCTTTAAGTTAGAAAATGTCCTTAAAATTCATCAATTTTAGTATAAAATTATTTTCTTGATATTGAAAATACAGAGAATTCTTCGACATTCTTTTTTTTCCTTGTTTTCTTGCAGTTTTTCTGTCTTTCTTTTTTTGATGGGTAAGATACATAAAATAAATATATATTAATTTAAAAAAGTGTGAATATAATTACTTTTTTAATATATAGTGTTTATGAATTTAAAATTTGTTTTATGTGGTTTATATATAAAGTATATTAAAAGATGAACCTATCTATATAACGAATCTTCCATGTAACGAACTTTTTTCCGGGATTTAGCGAATTCGTTATATAGAGGTCCGACTGTATTTGTATTTTGGATTATAGGTCTTGCATGAAAGTCTCCTAGGCCTATAATCCAAGATCTTGCATGAGAACTCTTTTAGTTATTCTATTTAGCTATAGACCCAAAAAAAAAAAAAAAAAAAAAAGTTTTTGGAACTGTGTCGGGTTTTGATTGAGCGCATTAAACTTTGGCCTCCCGCCATTTCTGATAAGAGGAATATCTCTGGGGGTTAAAAGATCCAATCTTTCTTGGGAGAGAGTCAAAATATAATTGAAAATCTGAATGCAAAGCCAGATTAGCTAGTTAACTTTTTATACATGCTTCCAAATCTTCTATTTAAATTTTGCAATATTTTACGCAGATATTGTTTCCCATTTGGTGATGTTAAGTAAAATGTTTGAAAATCAAAAGAACAATTAATATTTTATTTTTTAGAATTCTTTTTGTATTTTTAATAAAAATAATTTATGAATATTCTTAAGCATGCGAAGGAATTCTAATTCTCAAACTCAATTTTAAATTCTTATTATTGAAAGCATATAGAGAATGCTTGCAATGTTTGCCTTCACAAAGGAAGTTGAAGCTTCAAAACACAACAATTGAATAAGATATATCAAAGTACATTTACTGATGAAAAGCGATATTAATTTTTTTATTCGTATAAAATATTTACAGTATTTTTACTTTTATTGAAATTTGTTTTCTTTTTTAAATTTTGACTGACCTTACATTTTTTTTTATCGTATTCAAATTTGTGGACCAATATTTTAAAATGTCAATATGCTGTCAATTTTAAATCGAAAACAATTATTTATCTGTTTTTGAAAATAAAATGAAATATAATAAAAGTAAATATATATAGTACACGTAATAATAAAACAATATACAAACCTACTGTTGAAAATAATTTAAAAGTATTCTCAAACTGAATAAGATATTTGCATCTAGAGACAGTTATTACATGAAACACACTTAAGAGATGCATATAAAGGGAATTACAGTTATTTATTTTATTAATAATTTGAATATATACCTGAGTATTTCTTGTAAATCCATATCCTATAAATCTTTCATCATACAAAGGTACATTAGCTCTGGCAACGTAAAAAGGTTCGTAGAAAAATTCATAGTTGCTGATTTTATAAGCAGCTTCAAGTTGCCTGGAATTTGGTATCTTTTCCCAAAGCGAATGATTAGTGGCAAATTGATTATGAATAAATACTTTAGCATGGAATGGCCTGCTCTGTTTCCTACGTATTCTTTCCAAGAGTTCAATTTTACTTCTAGGTACAGGTAGCTGCTCAGGCATTTCGTAAGTAGGCACCACAAAGACACACTTGGAGCAAGATTTACCTCTCGAAGACGTACTGAGGAAGACATCCAGTTGATGGGCGAGTCCAGCTATTGGCAATATGTCAATATCTGTGAGAAAATGATAAGGTGTCTTGACGCCCTTTCGAGCTACGTTCCTCAAGTGATTCTGAGGGTGGAGGGCTTGTTGCCACCAGCGTCTGAAACTGCTGGTTCTGTACCGGAGTAACAAAGGAAGAGCCTCACTACTCCTGGAACAAGACGGAACTGCTTGGTGATCGTGGGCATGCTCTGAAGAAGATGAATCTAATGGTGCCATGTCGCGATGGTACAAGAAATGGAATGTAACGTTCGTTCGAATGACTTGAGAGCAAAGTCTAAGGTACGCGATATAAACCTTCGCAATATAAAAGTCCACTCCAGGAACAAATACCGCAACAGACATTGGCGCCCTCCAAGTATCTGCCAATTCGAATAGCATATGCAGTTTGTCGACGGAGCATTGTGTGGCCAGTGTGACGTATGATTTTCCATAACTTCCATATGCATTTCCAACAGTGACTGAGTCATGGATGATGTACGTGCGCTTGCTGTCCGTTCTGGAAGACGATTGATTGAAGTTAAAAACGAAGCTTGATAGAAGGTTGCCTATCAGAAGACCTCCATCTTGTAATGGAAACAAAGGCTCCTCTGCATTTATTTTCGCAATCGGATGGTCATTCTGTTTCGAGCTGCGAGATATCAAGATTATGGCCAAGATGTTGCAGAGAGTGAAGAGAGCGATAGCTGTAACGTATACATAGAGTGACGATCGGCTGCATATTAAGCGGCAACGCTGCCGCATAATGTGTTGGGACCTGTAAGAAAATAATGTATTGTATGAATCATGTATTGTAAATAAAGACTTTTGTTATAAATTCAAAGAAATAATGTTTTTAAAGTAAATAAAATATATGAACTCCATTTTACAAGATTCTAAATTTACTCCAGGGGCAAAGGCAATAGTTGAAACTGAAAATAATAGAAAATTAGGGGGGGGGGGCCAGAAAAAGAAGGGAAATTTCTTTATAAAAGATAAGAAAAACCACCCACTTAATTGTGGAAAATTAAAAGTAAACAGGAAGATTTTCCTCGTGGACTATAATAAATTATTGCATCGTAAGTAATTAAATCATAATATTAATTCACTATTTAAATATATTTATAGTTTTTTCATTCATAATTAGATATATCTTGACTGCCTGCAAAGAGGAATCCGGGGGGGGACGAAGAGAATCTTACAAGAATAATTGAGAGAATCTTTTTTTTAATATTGATTTTATGAAATTTTAGTATTTACATATTATACCGCTGACCAATTTCGCCAAACGAAAAATCGTCATCAATTCAAAAACTGTTACTAAATGCCTTCATCGTTATTATTATTACTATATTCGAGCCTGTACTGGTAAAGTTTCCATTATTGGCAGCATTTTGCGCTATTTGGCAACTTTTTTTGATTTGACGAAATTGGTCAACCGTGTAATTTGTTAGCACAAAAATTTCCCATCTAACTATATTATTTTTGCTGTTAAAACTCATTTTCAGTAACTTAATGATACTAAAAAATTAAATGGGAGAATGCTTTTCAATTGCTTTTTATTTAGTTATTTAAATGTATTTAAGTTTTTAAGAAACATGAGAAAAAAATACGCATTTATATTTTGAATTCAATTGATTTATTATTTATATTTATACCTGCGTTTTTAGTTTCGATTAGTTATAATTGAATCAAAACTTATCAATTTCATAAGCCAATTTTGTTAATGTATTATATTTTATGTTTAAAGTGTGTAAAACTTTCATTATTATAACGTTATATATACGCAAGTTTCCTTTAATCTACAAAAAATATCAAGAATATAAGAATATATTCTTGTAATGATTGTAACACACACTCACACACACACTTGAGAGTCGATTCCCGTAAGGCCCGTTCTTAGTGAATTTCAACTCAAGAAAAGAAACATGCATGCCAAATTTTATTGCTATAGGTCTAGTATAGTTCGAAAGGGAAACATTTTTTATCTATAAGCAAAATCTAATACTTTTTTCAGAAGACATTTTTTCTCTTTATATTATTAGTATATCGATTCTCTTTCAAAGAATATTCATAGATATCGAATGATTCTTAATTGATATTCATAAAATATCATTCATAAACTATTAATGGTAAATTTATCTATGTTAAAAATAAATTAAATCAAATTGGAAATTTTAAGTTCAAACCTAGCATACATAAAAGTAAGAAGCAGCTTGAATAGAATGAAAAGAAAGTTACAAAAACAAGTAAGCAAACTATTTAATTTATTGTTCATAATTCATGTTATTAACCCCAAAAATATTTGTTTGAGTTAATGTAAAAAATTTGCTTTTCAAAAATTAATCATAATTATATATATAATACATTACAAATATATACAAAATAATTTATTTTCAATAATATAGCCTGCCTTCGAGACTAAAACGGCTTATTATAAACCTTTATGTAGAATAATTTTTAAAAACAAGTATAGGCAGTGATAAAATCTTTTACTTTTGCTTTGACTGCAGATTTTCAATCCTGTCAAAGA
>BMAV01009618.1:523375-544376 GCA_019973955.1 Trichonephila inaurata madagascariensis | reverse complement strand
CAATAATATTTCAGAAAATATATCAAATTCTTTGTAATAAAAAAAAAAGTATCTTTCAAATTCGATCCGAATGCCGCCCCGGGCAGGAGACCGGATTGTCCGGCCCTAGAGCCGCCCCTATTATGGTGCAATAATAAGTCTTACATTGCAATGTGGACAGAGGAAATATAGGCTTTTTTTGGATATCTTTCCAATTTTCGTTTCTTCTCAAGCAACAATTTGCTCATTGCCTTGCCAATACGTGTTCTTTATCGAATTTTTTTAAGAATCTCAATTCCTACCTTTAATGAAAAATTCCCGCCTTCACAACAAAGAAAATACCGGATGAGAAGTATTTCAGTACCATGGACATACTTCAACTCTTTGAAACACTGACAATAATAATCTCACTATAAGAATGAAAAATATGCTCAAATCAAAGGTAGAAAGAAGAAAATATCAATGCCTGTACGGCATACTGGCAAACCGGTTGTGGCCAGCTTTTGGTAGCCCATTCGGTGTTCTGTTAAACCAGTTAGGTGGTTAAGGCATAGATTCCCTAAATACCTAGCATTTACACAAAGGGCATTTGATTGAATCAGGTCTTGAGCTCATGAGTCGAAATGAACATCAGGAGCTCTATAGCTTGGGACCACAATCTCTGAATTGGATGCTTCGATTGCCAAATCGATAAACTCCACAAAACAAGAAGTTGAGAAAAATGATAAAATATTATGTGTTGTTTTTTAAAATTCTTTTCAAATTAAAAATTTGAAAATACGATGCAAACTGTATTATTACAAAAGCCTATTTGATTTGATGACATATAGAAAGTATAAGACGGAATATACTTGGAGTAATTGTGTTATTATTACTACAATTTTTTTCGTGATTGGGGGAGTTAATCGATTTGGTAAGTGAAAGTAAATTATTAATTCAAATTCAGTCTTTGAATTATTCTTTTATTACGGAAAAATGTCATTATATAAACGTATGTTTTATTAAAGAGTTCAGCACAAATGAATAATAACTATTCTGTTACTCGTACATAATATTACGAGTATTATTACTTTGTTTAAATTGCGTTATCATCATTATAAATGATGTCATCTTCGTTAGCTGTATTTGAGCTCCCATAATGTCGATTTGTCCTTAAAGTATTATAATACTCGTGTTTAATAGGAGGAATAAATTTCAACAAGTCCATCATATCTTTCCTCTTTTCTCTTGTTACTGTTCTACCTGTTGGATGCAACAAAGGCTGGATCAAATTTTTCAGACATAATGGTCTACCTGCTGCACTTTTTCGTATAATTATGGCACTAAATTCGGTACCTTCATTAAAGTCATATTTATATTGTATCAGATGGGGTTTCGCCTTTTCTCATTTTATCCAATGCATTTTGAGCCAATTTACTGGCATCCCTGTAACTGATACCTTACTTTATTATTGATAGAATTTTCTAAAGTACTTGTAGAGAAAAAGTCCTGATGCGTCATTTGAACCATATGAAACGGTGCTTTTTTTACAGGTTTTTATTATACTATACCAGTCATCTGGCAAAAAGATATTCTGAACTTTTTTTGCTAGAGGTTCGATGATAGCAAATTATGAATCATTAGGCAAGTAACTGTATCCACTTTCCAGAAATTTCATTTCAATTGATTCAGCTTGTATTTCTGTACTTTAAAGCAATTTAAATAAACTTAAGACAGTCCTATTAATTATTTTCCTTACTCAAATAATTCTTATTAACATCTTCCATCTTAATGTTGTAACGGCTTATTTTTTTTAAAAAAAGAATTCACAATAAAATTGAAAGTTATAAGTATCTTCACTTGTGGCAGTTCGAATACAACTAATTTATATTTATTTTTCTCGTACTTAGTTCGTGTGAGCGATAACAGCTGTTTAAAGGAAGTAATGAAATTAAACGAACAACTTACAGATGTCTTTGTAGGAGAGGAAAAATAGTGCTGCTGGTTAAATAGACTTTTATTATGATATATAAATACATTATAGTATGGAGTTAATCAGATTGGCTTCTGACATAAATTATTTATTATTCAATGGCTAAAACAATTTTGTCATTTAGTGGTGTTAATACTTATTATTAGAGAAATTTGTTCTGAATTTGTACAGTTAGAAGCTAATGAAGTGCTTTGATATTAAAATTTAATAAATTCCAAAAATGGAGTTAATCGATTTGGCAAGTGAAGCATTAAATTACAAAGATTCGTTTTAGTTGCAAAGTAAACATTATATTAATGTCTATTGTGATCTTTTTATGGATTTTCAATTAGTTTAAATATAAACATTTATTTGAAAGGATATTGTAAAAAGAAAAAAGAAACACTCAGAGTGATTTGAGAGAAATTCTTAATTGATGAATTTCTTGCACAGAATGGAGAATAAAATATCACGCAGAAAGCATACTGAAGAAATTATTAAAAGTATAAAATTCTGTTGAGGCGTAATTTAAAAAAAAATTTGTTATCTTCCTGCTCATATGTCAATGTTGATTTTGTAAATTATTACTTCTTTCCTCAGTGGATCGACAGCCTAGCATGGGCCTTGGCCTTCTCAAGAAGTCTTTTCCAGGCCAGCCTTTTTCCTGCTTGTGTTCTTCAATTTTTAATACTCAAAACTAGGAGGTCTTTTTCTAGGTCAGCAATCCATCTTAGATTTTCCTTGCCTTTTCTCCGTGGGGCAATTGGTTGGGCATTGAAGACTCTTTTAGTGGTGTGATCTTCATTCATTCTACAACGTGGCCTGCTCATTTAATTCGTTGTACTTTGATGAAGTTAAACATGTTAGATTCTTTATATGAGTGATAGAGTTCTAAATTAAACTATTACTATTGAATACAAATTGTTATTGAAAACCAGATTGCAATGTTGTCAAATACAGTGAAATACGTTTAACGCGAAAATGCTTAATAAGAAATTTTGGTTAACACGAAATAATGTCCCGACAAACTTCTATGTATTTTCTCATGCACTTTTTTCTCTTCACGAAAAAAATTATCTTCTGGGAATGAACAAAATACGGAAAACACCAGCCGCGCAGGCTACATTTAAGAGGAGTGTGAAATGAAAGAGACGTGGTTACACATGTTTCATGGAAAGCAGGTGAACTTGACTTTGAAATATCCTCATAACAGCCTGTGACACGAGCTAATTTTGTTTATCTAAGCTACTTTCACCCTCCATCCCTACAAACGCCCCCAAAGCATCTCATCTATCAACAGTTGGCTTAGAAATTCGGTAACGAAGTGTTAGTAAAAATCAGCGAGTTTGGCTCGCATTATCTTTTATATTTTAGAAGAATTTTTTGGCAAACACAGTGGCTAAAAGCTCAGGGGGAAAGCAAACTACTATTTTGCTTAAAATGAAAGTGGTGTTCCTTAAGGCTGTTGATCAAAAACAGAAAGCGAAAACGGAAATCTATAAAGGTTTTGGTATTGCTAACTCTAATTTCTCAACAATAATTAAAAAATGAGAGCAAGTTATGTAAATATTTGAACGATTTTTTTATTAAATACATGCATATACGCATAAGTAAGTAAAATGTATTCTAATAAACTTTATTTTTTGTTGAATATATGTTTTTCGTTGCAATATTCCTTAACACGAAATTCTTCTAACACGAAAAAATATTTCAGTCCCCTCAGTTTTCTGTTCAACAATTTTCTTTGTACTTTTATACTCAACACTGAAAAGAGAATAATTTTTTGTCTTAAAGAAGTTTAATTCTTTTAAATAAAATGTCTTTTAAGCCAAATATGAATGATGAAGTTTTGATCATGAAAAGAAAACAAATTCTCTACGAGAATTTGTATTATAACAAAAAGTTCGAAGAATGTTTTCTAATAAAGTATTAATATGTTCTGTAACTTAGCTCGCAAGAGAGAATCTATAAGTCCTCATAGGACTTATGGTCCCAACTCTTATAAAAATTGAGAAAACCAAGCTCGTGTTTTGGTATTTTGCAAAAAGAATTCCAGACATATCTTTTAAGAGAGTTGCGTCAAGTTTATTGAAACCTGTTTTTCTATTCCTATAGTTTTTTGTTCAAAGTTTTTCATTTAATACTAAGTTTATCGAAATTTTTTGACTACTTTGTCTCATTTTTTTATTCACATCTTGACTTTTATAGAAAGAGATCAATTTTTCATCTTAATTCCCGTACCAGTCAAAATTAAAATTTGAAATTACATACAAATTCATTTTAATTGAAATAATAATAATTCTATAATCAACACAATTTTAAAATAGATAATATGATTTACTTGATAAATTTAATGTTAAGAATATAGTTAATAAGTTCTGTATAGAAAAAGGCTACTTAACGAACATAATTCCTTATTTATTATTTAGTTGATAGTTAGGAAAATATCACTAAAACAAACAAACCACCTGAAAAAATTCAGTGTTCATACGTATAGTATTTAGTGTTTAAAATAAATTAAGTACATATACAATAGTTTATGTAAACAAGTTTTCACGAAAAAAAAATCCATAAGTTTTAACACACGATAAACTTGGGATTCAGATAAGGAAATAGGTAATATAATAATTTCGTGACCCATTTAAATGCGCATACATTATAACTTATGTATGAAAAGTAATTCATTATAATATTGAAATTTTAGAAGGAAATGTTTGCACTGTGCGTACAGGGAAGTTAAATTAGAATGTTATAGAATAGCGCTTAAACAACTGAAATTCATTCGTTTGAATGTTCAATGGATATTTTTCTATTAAAATAAATAATTATGAAATTGCATATTCAAAATAGGCTCAAAGTTTTGAAGATTTTAAAATTGACCAGTTCATGAAGTTTGGATGTATCAAAATCATATGCATTTATTAAGTATATAAAACCTTTAAGATATTATGTAGAACTTTCTACTAATTTGATACTAATTTCGAACATAATTATCAAACGCAAATTGTTATGATAGAATCCAAAATGAAACTGATTTTTCACTTCTTTGAATGTTTCAAAAAAATATTCAAATGACAAAACTGCATTCAGTTATAAGGAATCACTTCAAACAATTTCCCCATAAATATCACTAAGAATCTATGAAACATAAAATTAAATATCAATTCGGATGGTGATGTTTTCAACAATTTAAATTTATAAATCTATCTAATCAATCATGCTAGTCACTTTGGCTGTTCTCTCAGCTCTAAAAGGATAAATAGACGAAATATTTACTTAAATGGGATATGACCTGATAAAATTAATCGTAAGCTACATTAAACTCTGAGAGTAGAATATTAATAAGTAAATATTTTCATAGAAGAGCTGTTTGCTTTAATTAATGAAAGTAACACCACAGAGAGGTTGAATTTTATATTCTGTTGATGGAATATATCTCTTAAAAATTAAATGAATGAAAAAATTAATATTAGGTTTTATGATATATATATACATGTGTGTTTATATATATAAAGCTAAATGTTCTAATCTCTTACAAATTCTTGATTATGTAAAGCGTAACGCTTGCGATTCTCAATGAACTGTTTCCTACACCCTTATCATTTACAAAATTTATATGGTATAAGTATTAAAAAAAACTAATAACACTGTTCACTTTTTTTATTGAGAATATGTTACTTATTGATATGAGTTGCTATCGACTTCTCAGGTACATCTTATATAATTACATATTTCCTCAGATATTTATTGCCCTTGCAAAAAAGATAATAGACTGATGAGCAGGTGCGCGTGCAAGTAAAAAGATGTATGTACTACATTTTTTTAGAACTTTAATCAAATATATGTACAAAATGAGGATAATAATATTGAAAAAATATAATCTTCATAATGAATATCAATGAAAAAATTATAGACAACGAATGTATTTATGCCAAAAGTAGAAACTATGTGAAATATTTACAAAGGAACTTAGGTACATAATTTTGGGATTTGCAATGGACCTTTTTGTGTGATTATATTATATTTTTTTTAGCTTATATAGCAGTATATATTAGTTTTATTTAGTAACTTTGCAGTAGGTAAGGATAATAATGAAAGAGAAGACAACGAATTAATTTGGTGAAATTGAAATACAATGACTTCAGATGAGCCTCGGGAGTGAAATTGATCGAGTAAGCGTATGTTTACTTTCAAGATAATGATGAGTTGCAAAATAGTAGATACTTTGGTTATTGAATATTATATCTGCAAAATAACGTGATTTCTAATATGCTACTCATTCAATAAGCTATTAGGTTTCGCTTATTCGATGTCAAACTGCAAAATAAGCTGATTTGTTGTGTTGTTGGAGTCTGGGATTTTTATTGCTGTGTTAGAATTGAGTATGTATTATGCACTTATTTAAATCTTACCATGTTTTGGAAATTTATTTGAAGGAGCTTTACGGAAGATCTGAATTTAGAAGAATAATCTCATTATTGAATTGACTCAAATAAACGTAAACTATATTTAATATAACTTAAAGTAGTCTTAATTTTTTAATTCGAAATTTTATGAGAAGCTATATTTTATAAGTAGCTAAAAGCAAGACTACACAAAAAGAACTAATGAAAATTGTAAAGTTATGATCCTTTCTTTTTTTAAAAAAAATATACTTGTTTAAAAACAGTTTTAAGAAAATTGAAAAAATTTCATCATTATTTTTGTCCCCATAACTGTTTTTCATGTGATTTATGAAAATTATAAACTTTTGAAGAACAAACGATATTAAAGAAAATGAGCAAAGGAAATGAAATATTTGTTTTAAAATAATACTTATAGAGCTTTATATTATGTATAATTATTTTTATAAATTTAATTGATTTCAAAATTTTATTTGTGACGTTTTTGAAGGCTATAGTTAATATTTTTTCTCTGTTGAGAATGCTTGGATATTCATTATTTGATTAAAAATAAAAATAAATACTAATTACAAGATTCATTTTGTCGTGTACAGAATTTCGTAATTTTCTTTACAGAAAGGTTCAAAAATTGAATTAAATATCATTTTCATTAATAAATTTTTGGGTCTATTTTCAGTTATCATAAATACAGGGTGGGCCAAAAAAGCCTCCCCTGATTCAAAAGGCAGTTACAAAGAAACAAAACTAGATACAGAGAAAAGTCTTTTATTTGTGAACAACAAATACGATGGCGTTTTATATTAATTGGTTTTAAAAATTATTTCCGCTTAATGGAATCCTCCAATGGTGACGCATTGACGAAGTCTCTCCCGTAAGTTGTCCATAATTTAGTTTATCTACTTCGATATAAGGACCCCGTACACCAAATTCAGAAACAAAGCACAAAACTGTCACACGAGCACTGTGAAGTGGTCGTTTCTGAAGCAATTGAGGACTTTATGATGTCCAGTAGCAAAAATTTTGTTTATTCACAGTGCCGGACAAGTGGAAGAGGGCCTTGTCAGACAAAATCAAAACAGCACCAGGGGGGAACGTTCTGAAGAACTTTCGAGAAAGACTTCGTCAATGTATCACCATGGCAGGACGCCATTTAGCGGGCATAATTTTTAAAACCAATTGATGCAAAATGGCATCGTCTTTGTTGTTCACTAATAAAAGACTTTTTTCTGTATCTTGTTTTGTTTGTGTGGTGGTGTTGTATATATAAACAAGTAATAGCCTCCATATTACGATGAACTTTTTGTCATGGTGACTAAAGTACTCGCTTACAGAACAGAAGGTCCCAGGTTCTAATCTTCCTTCATTGGTGACTCTGGTCGTACAAAGAGAAACGTAAACCTCTTCGCGCAACAGTCGTGGCGCTATCTATGCACCGCAAATGCAACCAAGCCGTCAGACACATGACGCAACCAACAAAGCCGGCACACACGAATGACGCAATCCACAAGCCGTCGCACTTAAAATGACGCAACGACCCCCACGCTTGCCATAACTATGGTATTGTAGTTCACCTATTCGTCGAATCACTGGCATGGGAGTGTGTGGCAGTGGTATTTATATAAACCAGTAATAGCCTCCATACTGCGATGATTATTTTGGCATGTTGGCTAAAGTACTAGGTTTCGGATCGGAAGGTACTGAGTTCTAATCTCCCTTCATTTGTTTGTAATTGCCTCTTGAAACAGGGGAGGTTTTTTTTGCCCCACTCTACCATATTGCGAAAATCTATCCGGTTTTCCCATTCAAAGTAGTACTTACTTTTTGAAAGGTGCAGTTGATCCGTCCAGGATGCATAAAAGCTTCATGCATAAACGAAATGGGTATATCATATCACACGAGTAAGAATCATGTGTTCAAATATTGTCTTATGACTCAAGGATTAGGCTTAATAATGATCCCATGAAGATTTCTGTTGATAAAATGGATTATGATTGCGGGGATTAGAAACAGATTCTCGGGTACATAAATTTACTGCTATCGCATTTCAGCAGATGATGAGAGTCGTTAAATTAAGATGAGCAGTAATAAATTATGTCCATAGAAGATTCCATACATTGTTAACTGTTCCATAATGCATATCTATTATACTTTCCATTTTCGAATATATATTTATAAAACATTTAGAAGTGAGTACTCTTTTAATACGGTATTTTCAGGTAGAACAAATATCTGAAATATGTGATGGGATTTACATAAATTACTGAAGAAAAAAAAAATTATCGCTAAAATTATTTTATAAGTGTAAGATACTACAAGAAATATATCCACCCATTTTATTTAGTAAAATGCATTTGTATGGTCTAAGTAAATTTCATTTTACATAAAGGTTATGATCATACTACTCAAGAAAAACTGTTTCTTCTTATTATATTTTTTGCCCAAAAGTATTATTTTTGGGGGAGCAAAAACATTATTAAAATCTAAAACCTGTAAATGATATTCCTCCCAAATGGAGTTCAAAAAATTATTGAAACATGTGAATAATAATGAACACTTATTACTATGAAACATTTCTCAAAATAACTGTGATAAAATGACAAAATTAATGAATTTCTTTAATTCATATATATAAAAAAATTGAAATGATTTTGATTCAAAATAAAACGACCGAAGGAAATTTTGCTTTTTTAAGAAGCTAATAAGCAAGCAGATATCATTTTGATTGAGTGAGCTCATTCTGTTTTGATAATGACATCTCTCAGTTTTGTATTATTATATAATTTTAGGATACTTTTCCGTTTCGCTGGCGCAAGCAATGAAGTCGCCAAAAATGATAAAACCGACGCAAAACGGCTCCCGCTGGTAACCTTTTACCGCCACATTTTTAAAACAAGTTGTGTTCTTTTCTCAGTAATGTCTTTTACATAGAAGATCAAAAATTGATGAAAAACCAATGAAAACTAACATTTATTAACATTTTTTATGGGTATATTGTGTGCTGTCGCCAATAAAGCTTGATGCTTATATTCATACATAATTTACATTGAGGAATGTATTTCAAAATATCTGATAGAAAGTTAGCTTGACATACTAAAAAATAGACATATCAAAAAATTGTAAAATCATATACTAAAACATATAATTATGCTTTAAAGCTTTGGAGATTAATCAGTTTAGATTTGTTTTTAAATTAAAACAAAATTTGTATTTTTTAGAAGTTTGTTTTGTTTATTAGAAAAATCTTTCACTGATTTCAATATTATGGAGAAATAAAACATTAAATTCAACATTAAAATAAAAGACATTTAAAAAAATAAATAAAAAGGGGAAAAAAGAGAGAGAGAGACAGGCAGAAAACAAGAATTGATGAAAAGATATTTTTTAGGTTTCGTTTCAGACATGATTTTAAACTTACAAAACCATAACATATAAAATCTTTTTATGATACGATTTAAAAGACAACATAACTATTGTAGAATTAACCTTTATATAAAGAAATTGCTTCTAAATAATATATAAATAATTTACATAAATTCAACTAACTAATGTAACATAAATCGAGGCAGCCAAAAAAATCTATAAATCCAATATCATCAAAAAAGTACATATATATCCTTTTTATAAAGTTGTTGATAGTGATCTCTTGGGAAATATGCTTTTAGTTGCTGTGGTTACTGTACCAAAGATATAGCTAAAATTATATGTAATGAAACCAATATTGATTGAAGTGTTTTTCTCATCTGAAGATTTTATTGGTCGTTGTGAATCTTGCGTCAAATATCAGGAAAATAGCTATTGTCAATTTCATATCTTAATGCATTTGATGTAAAAGAGTTTGAAAGCTTTTCTGCCTAATTGCAAGGTATAGTTTTAAAATTAAAGGGGTGAGGGGGGAAAGGAATGTTTTATGTCAATTGACTCTGGTTAGTTCTTTTCGTTTCATTTTCAAACATTTTTTGATTTAGTAGAGCAAAAAAGCTGAAAATTGTTGCAACGGTGTTGTATATAAAACATGCTATTTTAACAGATATTTGAGATTTTCTATGTTTATTTGAACTTTTTCTAAACATTTGAAATATATTCAACAATTAATATTAAGTTTTTATTTATAAGCAAAATAATTAATACAGAAACTGATTTGTCTGTTCTCTATTGAATGATTGAAAATTTCTTCTACGAACATGAATTAAAAAAAATTCCTTCTATTTTATTCGTGTATTTCAATTTTAATAATAAACCTGTTCATTTGCTCACAGCTCAAAATTACATATCAAAGTAATTTTTGAGATTTTTGTTCATTAAAAGTTTAGTCCTCCCATTAATTCGTTTTAAAAATTATTTTTAATAAGACTTTTTTTTTTAATAAACAGAAGAAATATCTTTGATGAATTTAGCTAAATGTGAAAAAAGTCACTCGCATA
This sequence comes from Trichonephila inaurata madagascariensis, assembly GCA_019973955.1. Taxonomy (NCBI): domain Eukaryota; kingdom Metazoa; phylum Arthropoda; class Arachnida; order Araneae; family Nephilidae; genus Trichonephila; species Trichonephila inaurata. Next base: position 533,622 of record BMAV01009618.1, on the reverse strand, counting down.
AACTATTATCAAAGTTAAAATACCTCAACTGTATTTCTGAATTCCACCTTCATTAAAAAAAAACCAAATAAATACTCCCTTTTTTTGAATTATTTACTATAATGTAACTGAGATCGGTTTAAAATTTAATAAGTACCTCCTAATTAAACAACATCATCCTATTTTTACAATCAACCTGTTAACTGTCAAATTATTTTGATGATTTGGGTACATAAATTTTCACCATTATGCAAAAGACTATGAGATGAAGGCGAAAAAAAATTCTCCCGATATACATTCGGGTATAAAACAATGATGCCCTCAAAAAAAAAATAATACTCGGGCGTGACATTTTGGAGCTCTAGTTTTATGCTCGAGATATTCTCGGGTATGACAGTTAAAATGTTAACACAAAAAGAGATTTACAATAATATTTTCCTCGTCATAGTTTTTTTCAGAAGTTCAACCTTTTTTTCGCCGAATTTCTAGATTAGTTATTACTTCGCTGTAAATTTTATGCAATTGTAACAATTGCACAGGTTATTGATAGGGAATACGTTTTTGTATAAGTCAAAAGCAGGCATGATACCTATACTGGAAACAGCGTTAAATGCCTATTGGTAATTTCACAGATTTAATTTTTTTAATTTTGAGTTCAACACAGAAAATTGAAAAGGTCACAGGACATGCAATAAAATAAAACAATGTTTTAAAATGCGGAACATTTCGTAACTCTAGTTATTACTTGTAAAATTTTAAAAAAAATGCTTTTTAGGTTGTATTTAAGTCGGAATTTAAGGCTCTAAAATAAATTATATAAGAATATTAAAAATGATCAAAATTATGCAGGGTGTCCGGACTTAAGGTATCCAAAAGTAATGACCTATTATTAATGAACTACCCATCAGAAAACTCTCCGAGATTTTTTTGGGTCTTGTCCGATCGGTCGTACGTGCGCGCATTATTCGGCAATCACAGACGATAAACGTTTGAAGATGTGAATGCCACAGTAAGAGATGTAGTGCGTATTTTGGTTAGCGAAATTTTAAGCAGTCACGCGTGTACAGCGTCGTGTTCGAACAGAATTTAATATCGTTACTGTGGCTTGCCTAATAGACGTATCAGGACTCCTACAGAATGAATCACGCACACGATTCACGCTCTCTTTTTGAAAATAGGTAACTCAATGTTCATTTTTCGTTAAAGTATTGAATTTAAATAATTCCCCCATGTAATAATATTTTTAAAAGAATTTTATATGTGTATTGTAATCTTAGTGACACTAAATATCACAAAAAATATTCGTTTGTACGCTTTTGCAAAATCATGGTTCCGAACGCAGCCGGATACCTTAATTTATTTTTATATTTCATTTTTAAAAATTATGAAGCATAAATTTATTAAGCCTTTAAAAGTTTTTTTTTTCAAAATTAAAGCAAAATGCGCGGCTAAATTTATAATTTCTTTTGTTACGAGCTCAGATATAAAAAAAAATTCAAAATAAAACGCTCTTTATATTTCTTTTTTTGTAATACTATAATGATAGATTTTTAATCTCTTGACAGCTTACTGTAGATAAAACAGCCCTTCTTTCCACTACATTCATTTTATACTCTGTATTTGACATCTTCAACAAACGACGGTAAAAAACTGGCCATTATCCGATTAAATCTCACCTAAAATAAAAAAATAACCTTTCGATGACTTTTTTATTCAGATCGATACGAACTATAAAAAAACTATCCGTATTAAATACGCATGACAAATTCTCTTGCATAGACAGTAATTAGGCCTTATATATTAAAGGACGTTTTAAGCCAGTACAACCAACCTGCTTAAAATAGAATGAGCAGCGATGTCCATAAAAATAAGTCATAAGTCATATAATTCGTTTGCAAAACACGAAACCGTGCAGACACACATCAACTCCCCCGTAACTGTAACTGTGATCAGACTCATCAAGGGAGGAAATAAAACAAGAAGCAGCAAAAGTTAATGGCGTAAATCATTTCCATGCATCGTTACAAGCGGGCCAGTACTCAGATTGATTATCCATATCTATATATATCGCTCTGCCTTTCAGAGCATAGTTAGAATAAAATGAAACAGCGAAGAAGAATTGAAAGTGACATTACCTACTGCTAATATTGATTAATTTTATTTTGGAAATAGAATAAAAAAACTGGTTATGGCTTCTTTCATGACCAGAATCCGCTTGCAAATTATTTATAACAGATTTGATAGAGACGCTAACTAGAAATTAATAGTCTTGCGATGATTTTGTTGGTGATAAAGAAATTAATAACTATTATCCAATAGATATAGATCTATTTTTTCCCTTCACAGAAGCGTCATTTATTTATATAAAACATCGGTATCTAAATATCAATATAGTAACCTGGATAATAATAATTACTAAAATATATCGTGATTTTAAGATATTATTAATTTCTCTCAACAAATGTCGAAGTTTATTTTACTTAATGCTATCTCGTGCTAATTGAAATATTTTAGAACTGAAAAATATATAAATTCAAAAATGAGTTACATATTGTACAAATATCAGTGGCGTAACAAAGAATATTAGGGCCTCAAACTGGATCTTACAAAGGATTTCAAAATTACAATTTTTAGGCTCTCTAGAATCCTGAGCCTCCCACGATGCGGGGGTGTATGCTACGCCTCTGCACAATAGAGCTATATATAGAAAAGCTATAAAGAAAAAAAGGTTATATATAGTGGTGGTTATATATAGAAAAAAGATTATTATCAATCGAAACGTACCTATTTATGCGGAAAAGTTGTCCTATGGTATGGAGATTTGGAAAAACAATTAATTAAAAAAATAATTTCAGAATTTTATTTTGCAACAAAATTGAAAAGGGTTTGATTTTGTGGTTAGATGGCCTTAGACCTAAAAAGGCTTATTTTTCTTCAGTATATAAATTAAATTAAATACGCATAAAAATTATATAATATTAAGGATTACTGATTAGTGGGTACACTAATGATTGCAATGTTTCATAGCCCATTTCTCTCACCCAACACCGTCAAATTAATCCGATCAAAGCTTTTCTTTGATTTCTGCTTTATAGTGCAATGTAGTTTTTACAACAGGTTTTTTTAAAAAAAATAATTAATACTTAAGAAGCTGTTAAGATATCCTACTTCGTTCCGAACCGTGATTTTGAAAAAGCGTACAAATGGATAATATTTATGATATTTAGTGTCACTTAGATTAGAAAATGTATATAAAATTGTTTTAAGAATAGTATTACAATAAAAAATTATATTTAAGTACAATATTTTGACAAAAAATGAACATAGAATGATCCATTTTCAAAATATTCTCCTTTTGTGAAAAATGCTTCTATTATATAATAATATTTTGCCTGTATATAGCACAGACCTCTGTACAGAGGCTCAACTACAATTTTTGAAATATATAACTTAGAAGTGGGTTTATCCATGTTTTACGACAACAGGGGGGAGCAATTTTAAGAAAAAAACGCCAATAATTATTTCAAATGGTTGTAACTCTGAAAATAATATGAATTTTTCAAAAATCAAAGTTGAGTCTCTGTACAGAGGTTTGAGCTATATACAGGCAAAATATTTTTATAATAGAAGCATTTTTCACAAAAGGAGAACATTTTGAAAAAAGGTTACTCTAAGTTAATTTTTGCGAAATATTGTATTTAAATAATTATTTTGTCAAAATGTCCTTAAAACAATTTTATACATGTATTCTAATCTAAGTGACACTAAATATCATGAAAATTATCTATTTATGCGCCTTTTTAAAATCACGGTTCCGAAAGTAGTCGGATATCTTATATGTACTAGATGTTTTTCTTTTAACTATTTAGTACATGTCCTCTCATCGTAATAAGTGTTAAAAAGTTCTGAAATGGATTTTACTTTAATAAAACTCACTTTGACTTTTTACCATAAAAAACTCAAATACCTAGATTTCATTTTTCTTGTGGCAATACTTAACATAAAAATTAATTTTTATTTTACTTTCCCTTTATATATATTCCGGAGAACATCTTTTTTCCCCCACATATGTAGGATCTGAAATTCCTGAAGAAAAAATACTTCGATCCAACCTAGCACACAATGCGCGTTTAGTGAGAGAGTGAGTGAATATCAATGTCGCACTATTCAGCTACTCGATGTGCGTTTGGTAGGATTTCTCTTAATCACCATATAGTACGCTTTGTATGAACATTGGATATAAATATAAGTTTTTATAATGCAAACAGATAATAATTTATATAACTTCTCTAAAAGTCTATACATACATCTGAAAAAAAGGTTTATTTTTGCCTTGTTGTTTTCTTCGCCATATTTTACCTTTACATGTCTTGAAATTTCTCAATTTGTTGAATTAAAAGCAACTACGGTGTTTTTTGTCCGTATTATTACTTTTTTTCAGGGTTTGAAATAAAAAAATTATTCACTTTCTTCGAAAAACTAAATTATATTCAAAATATATAAACTGAATCACACTAGAAGGATGAGTATAATATTCATAAGTGTGCGCTTTTCTAAACCCATTGAGAAAAATATAACTGTATTTTCTTTACAGAAACACTCAAGCATTCTTCAGATTTTCTGTAAATAAGAAATCTTTTTCTTTCCGTAAAAAATATTAATGAATGTAATAAAAAAGCATTGCTTCAGTTTCTTTTTAAAAATATGACTAATATATTTCGTGACTTCTCAATCTTTCTATTCCCTTAAATATACATTTGTTACTAATAATAACCTGTTACATTATATCAACGTAGGTGAAATAATCCTTCAGGAATTAAAAATTAGTGATGAGAATATTTCTTAAGTATAAGATACTCAAACGTAATTTTTTTAGAAATATTAAGGAGTTTCCAAGAAGTTGAAATTGAATAAATTTCCGAAGAGGTCTCAGAATCCCATTGCAAAAGCATCATTTGACTCCATTTCACATATTATCACATCGAACTTTTGATTATTCAATATATTATTAATGTACCAAAACAAATAAAATCATACTTAAGGTATTCGACTATCTTCGGAACCGTGATTTTGCAAAAGCCCATAAATGGATAATTTTCATGATATTTAGTGTCACTTAGATTAGAATACATGTATAAAATTGTTTTAAGAACATTTTGAGACCAAAAAAAATTATATAAATACAATATTTTGGCAAAAAATTAACTTAGAACAATCTTTTTTCCCAATGTTCTCCTTTTGTGAAAAATGCTTCTATTATATAATAATATTTTGCCTGTAAATAGTTCAGACCTCTTTACAGAGGCTCAACTATGATTTTTGAAAAATTCACATTATTTTCAGAGTTACAACCAATTTTAATAATTATCGGCGTTTTTTTCTTTAAATTTCTCCCCTCTTAAAATATGGATAAATCCACTTCTATGCTATATATTTCAAAAATTCTAGTTGAACCTCTGTAGAGAGGTCAGAGCTATATACAGGCAAAATATTATTATAATAGAAGCATTTTTCACAAAAGGAGAACATTTTGAAAAAAATTATTCAAAGTTAATCTTTTGCCAAAATATTGTATTTAAATAATTTTTTTTGTCAAAATGTGTGTCCTTAAAACAATTGTATACACTTATTCTAATCTAAGTGAGACTAAATATCATGAAAATTATCCATTTATTCGCTTCTGCAAAATCACGGTTCCGAACGTAGTCGGATACCTTAAAGAGAAATATGTTGATTATTTACATAAGATTTCTATTGAATTATACTTAAAGAATGATGCAAAACGTGTATGTTTAACCTTTAACTGGTTTGTCGGTACACTGTATGGGCTACCATAAACTATCCACAACCTGTTTGCCCGTACGATGTACGGGTACTGATATTTTCTTCTTCCTATCTTCGATTTGCACATATTTTTAATTAGTGCTAATTATTAGTGCTAGTGTTTTTAAGAGATGAAGTTTATCCAAGGCGCTGAAATACTTCTCTACCGGTATTTTTTTTGTGGTGAAGGCAGGAAGTTAGATTCTTGAAAATATTCGGTAAAGACAAGGGATGACAAGGCAATGTACAATTTGCTGCTTGACAAGAAATAAAAATGGGGAGATAATAAAAAAAAGCTGATATTATTTCTGTCCTAATTGGAATGTAAGACTTAGTATTACACCACGCTGCAAATTGTGCGTACATACGTATATGCATACACATACACAAGAAAATCCTAAGCCGTTTGAAAAAGAGGTACGAACACGATTTTTTTTGTAAATACGAGAGAAGTTCATTTAAGATGTATGAAACACATTTTTCATAGTATGCAGAGTGTTCTTATAAAAAGCCAACATTTAGGGATTTTAGTGTTCCACAATTATAAAATAAAAATAATAGCCTGACAACTCTTTAAAAATTTAAAACTAAAATAAAATTATTTCATTTTCGCATTCTGTTAAATATTATGCTTAGTTATGTGTAATAAAAATGTGCCTTATATGGAACATTTTGGGCAAAAAAATTTACTGCTTAAAGGGTGAAAGAATTTACTACTTAAATTAATTAGAATTTACTTTTTAAAGAATTAACCGACTGAACATGCTTGTTATTTTGATTATAGAATTACCGAATTCTGTCCCAAAGTGTTTGTTATCGTGTTCTTTATCCATTGTGTTTCTAAAAGTTATTGGAGTTTCATTACAGTGATCCATTACAATTTCATTTTAATATTTGCTAAGAATATTATATTTCAATATTCGTAGCAAGCTGATTATTGCACTCGAAAATATCTTTTAAGCTGACTTCTTATTACATTAGTTACTATGCTCACATTTACAACCCCATTCTAATAGATTCTCGATTATTTCAACATACTAACTCTGGGAACATTTTCGATCTTCATTCAGGTTTCGTCACCACACATAACATCCTAAAGATGTGTCAAATTATTTACACAGTTTTTAATTCTTATAATTTCATTATTAAAATGGAATTTTTCCTCTAATAAGTCTATTAAAAATCGTAACATTAAACAAAGTTATGACGAACAAAAATATCTGAAACATTTAGCTATATTAAACTAACCAGTATTAAATTCAATACTTCGTATCTAATCAATTAAACTTGTTATAGTAACTGCATTATACATATAATCGGTCAGAATAAGAAAAGGTTTCGCATCTACCTTATAAAACTAATGCGAAATTTGATTGCAAATGGGATCGATCGTCCTTTTTGAAGAACGAATTTTTCACCTTTAGAGCCCTTGAGTTAGTTTTGGCGTGATATGTGGTCATAAAATCTCTTTAAAATCTTTTTTTTTTCACTATTTAACGAGTTATTTTTGGAAGTTTTCATCTTTTGGAGGGCAATAGATGACATAAGATTTGTTGGTACCTCAATGATACTTAGTCTACGATTTTTCCCGTTAGTCCCAGTGAGTCGAAAGGTTTTTCTCATGTATTTATTTCAACCTTTAAAAAAACAGTGGAGCTGTAATAGAAGCTTTTTTTATTTAAGAGTTTTGTTTTGCTAAAATATAAATTTTTTTTATTATAAATTACTTAGTCTTGTTAAAGAAAAAGTAAAAATTATTTAACTGTACTGTCAAATTTCAGAATTGCAATATTTCAAGAATTGGTTCGTATTTTTCACTTCGTCAGTCTTCTTGCAAAAGTTACTAATAAATTAGTATGACATTTAGAATTAATAAGCTACGAGGAATCCTTTACAACTTTATTTCATGCAATCTAAATATTAAGTAAAAAAATATAAAAATTAGTACTAAATATAAATATTAGTATCATGTCCGAATCAATTGATTTTATTTATAACATTATTGCTTGTTGGATAATTTTATTTATTTAGTGTTATTATTTTAAACTTGTGTGTGTGTGTGTGTATTACATATTTTGATATATATGTACATGTATGTATATTTCAGTTGAATTTTTATATGGATATATTTTTTCTTTTGATTTACTTTTCTTATGTGATTAACATGTGTTATGCTTTAAATGTATGTAATTTAATTTAACTTAAGGTATCCGACTACCCAAAAATCGTAAATTTTTCCAAAAAATTGGCAATACTTTTTATGATTTTATTTTATATAGATCACCTTATTAGTTTTTGTAAAAGCACCAACTTTTCTATTTTCCATTCACTAGAACAAAAACTAAAAGTGTTTTAGTAAAACAGCAGATGCCACATAACTTTAAACAAGATTTTTCAAACTTTTAAATGCGTTTTCTTACGAAAAACTCAAACAGGAATAGCGATTGCTAAAAAAAGTTTTGAAAATAATTACCTGAAATTATTTGTGTATGCTCTGTGTAATAGTAGAAATGTTTTAACATTCCTACTTTTCAATCACTGTTCTATTAAAAAATTTAAAGTCCCTTGTGAGAAAATAATAACTGTTTTTTTAAGCAATTTCATATGATAGCTAAGATAAAGTGCTCTAGTTTTTATAAAAGTTAAAATATCTCTTACCTGAAGGTCAATTCAAAAATGAAAACCTGGTCTTTACATATGACCAAGTTTTCTCACTCCCTTTGCCGCGTAATGAAGCAGAACTGCACGAAAGAATAACAGGTGCTGTCCATAACGTTCGAAAGAAGCGACAAACGATATTTTTATTAAAGGAATTAATCAAAAATTTTTTCGGTGTAAGATAAATTTTTTGTTACGTATTTTTCCTCTACCTCTCCACATTTTAAATCTTTTAAAAATAAATTGACTAAGTATTTAAAAAAAGTAAAATAAGTCACATGAAGGATACATGGAAAAATATTCGACTATACAAATTTTAATCCTAGGGTTAAATATAATACTTCTATTACTTTTTCAAGTGTACGAACACTTTTGTGAGACCCTGTAAATATAATAAAGGATGTGTTGGATAAAGTTGATGTATTGTGACTTTAATTTGTAAAGGAGCTCGAGAAGTAATAAGAACAACAGTCAAATATACTTCGTATTATGTTAACTTTTGAAGAACGCGAAAGAAATAGAAAAAAATTTCTTCGAGAGAAAATGCGATTTATTCGAAAGAAATATGTGCAACAATGAAGAAAGAATCTCCATTGATCATATTGAAATCCGTTGAAAGAACCGTTGATCTAGGAAAAATTGCGAAAGATATATGGATTCGAATAAACGTGAATATGATAGTCGTCTTAAAAATAAATAAATAAATAAATAAAAAGAATGTTCAAAAATGCATCATTTCGATCTAACTGCGAATACTACTTCCTCTAATATTTTGGTTATTTTCTTTACCCTAAGATGAAATAGATATTTTTCATTTTGTAAAATTTTAATTATGACGATGAAACAAAGTAGATAAAAACGTAAACTAAATACCTTAAAACTGTTTTCAATATTAGCTTCATCTAAAAAATGAACATTAACCCTTTATTTGGCTGTGGGAAGTATATTTCCCACAACCTCATTAATTGTTGAATGTCGATGGAAAATTATTTTCCCACCTATGATTTGTGATGCGGACATTTCGCATCACAAGACACTATGACATGTGCACGACAGCTAATTTCTGAATTTACAAAACGTAAACGCAAAGGAAGTTCTGTTAGTTTCCTGAGCAGCAGGGGAAAAAACGTTCCAGGATACTTACTATTGGTTAAAGTTGGTGATCATATGCCAGCTTTACAAAAAACACGTAGACATTGCCGTTTGTGCTCCACTAAAGCACCTGAGAAGAGAGAAAGATGCGTTTGTATAGCTTGCAATGTCCCACTATGTGTTGATCTCTGTTTTTTAAAATTTCATTGAAAGTATTTTGTATAAATTATTAAATTTTTGAATACAAAATCTATCTAACTCAGCGTTTCTCAAACTGTGGGGCACGCCCTATAGGGTGCGTGATAATTCTACAAGGGGGGGGGGGCGAGCATATTGAAAACAAAAGATTATTTAGAAAAAAATTATTAATTTACGGAAAGTAAACAAACAAAATACATTCTGACATAATGAATAAGATTAACATTCACACTGATATAATACACTTATAAATGTATCAGTACTGCACCATGTATTTGATAATTAACTTCACAATACTAAGTTAAGAACTAGTTTAATAATTACCAGTGGCTCTATGGGTGTGTGTCAACATAAAATTATATACAAAAATAAACTTATCTTGATAATTTTTTTGAAAGATTTATAAATAATCCCTTGACTGTCGATTAAAAGTTACGCGATTCGCTCCCAATGCTTCTGTTTTCAAGCAGGCGCGTGTATGTGATTCATTGGGGGGG